>JAVFBW010142919.1:0-12798 GCA_034783835.1 Mopalia ciliata | reverse complement strand
ACTTTGTATTGGTCGTACATATTTTAGATCCAAAGGCCGCCGTGGCAAATGTGACTTAATCATTAGCGGTTATCGTATAAGGTACCGTCCACAAGTTCTTATCCGTCTGTGGACCATCAGGTATAACAGTGAGTAACCAAGGTGTGGCTCCGGCAATACTTCTTGGTTCTCCACCGTAATAACACAAGGAATAGTGTGAAATGGACAATACGTCGTCATATAAGTAAAATAATCTTGAGTACGATGTTAAACGCCAATCAATACTCAGGTATCTATTCGTTGATCCGTGCACACACATACCGATCACAGATGTGTTGTTTTGTGCATGGCCTGTTACCAGATGAATAATTAAACAAACGCATTTACTTCTTATGGATAAACCACAATGATAATAAAGACAAAACATTACAGACAAAATGTGTGATTTACTAACGTAAAATGTTTTTGTTTTGCTCGGTTGATTTACAGGTGCCCGTTCTCTACTGACTGTCCAGTTTCAACTACGTCGGAGAGCCGGATATTTCCTTATCCAGGTGTATGTACCATGTAGTCTGCTGGTTATCCTCTCCTGGGTTTCGTTTTGGATTAACAGAGAAGCTACCGCGGACAGAATAACTCTGGGTATACTATATACTAAGAATTGGATATTTGTATTTATTTCGAATTAAGGAATTAAACTTTTAAGATCATTAGTTGATGACATTATAAGATGAAATGCGTATAACAATAATGAAATAGGCTTCTCTCAACATACAATTATGTAGTGAATGGCGAAATAGGTTTGTGTGGAAACAGTAAAATTTTGGTAGTGGTTTCCAAATAAAAAAAACATCATGCCTAAGAAAAGACTGCCAAGACAAATATTCCCCGAAGCTATACTATGTTTTCTGGTAAATTTAAATGACTTGCTTGAACAAATTGATGACTTCAGACTTGCAGAACATTTTAAGAAGGAAAGGGAATCAATATGAAGTGTAGAGACTGGGGTTCTGTTCTTAGATCTAGATTTATAGCCTGTTCAAGACGGATACGTCAATATCTCATTTGGGGTTGTGTGGGACGTATGAGCTAATGATTGTTGACTTTTTCTCCCTAGGTGTAACCACGGTGCTAACGATGACTTTTGTCGGGTTGGACCATAGGACAGACCTACCAAGAGTGTCATACTCCACGGCTTTAGATCTGTATATAGCAGTTTGTTATTTGTTTGTTTTGGCGGCCATTCTCCAATTCGCCGTAGTTCATTATTTCACGAAAAGGGGAAGTGGAGAGATTTTCCCGTGGATGCATGTCAGTGATAGCGAAGACGACAGTAGTGGATGTGAAACTTCAGAAGAGGTGATAACTGTATAATTATACTTTTTGTTTTACAGGTTTTAAATGTGAAAAGTAGTATAATAGGGTATAACTGCATTCCACTAATATAACAAATGAGACACTTGAAGAGCGAATGGCTAAAAGAGACACAATACGAACATACTGCTGGCGTTTGTTTTAATTTTTTGTTGTTCACTATATATATAAATATATATATATATTTGTACCATATATCAGCGGGGATAAAGGTCAATGAGTTATTTCCATTGTGTAGGCCATTTCCCAGAATTGATGGAAACATTTGGTGAAATATAGATTCATAGGACATGTATATGGCCATTATGCGTATCTAACTAATTTTAGTTGGCTACATTTTGTAATTGTTAAAAATTGAAAGCATAATTATGAAGTGTCAATCAGACCAGGTATATCTTCGGTCATCAGGTTATTTCATACTTTGTATTGCGCAGTATATGTGATTAACATTCTCAATCCATAACTACTCTCTACTTTTTTTCCTCAGACATCACCGGTGGAACCCAGTTTTCGCACACCTTTAAAAAGTATGAATGGTGCGACATATCCACCCAGGTCCCGGCCAAATTATTCCGGTGAAGCGCGAACAAACAGTATACAGCATTGTGAGCGACGTGACAGCAAGTACAAGAAAATTTGGGGTTCAATCATGGGTTCTCTGCGGCGAAGATCCCGGGCAAAGCGACGTGCACGGGAAGTTAATCTTAACAGTGTCTCCAAAATCGACCGTGGATCCCGATATCTGTTTCCCCTTGGTTTCGTGATATTTAACCTAATTTACTGGAAAACATTTTGGAGCTAGTCGTGTTGACAACTGCCTATAATGGTGCTACATGGCATTGATCTAAAGACAGCGTTTTTTCATCAACGACATAAACTTGTTGCAACCTTCTAGGTATTGTGAAGTATGTTTATAAAAACAAATTTTAAACCAATATGATTGCATGTACATGCAATTTATTATCAGTCTTGTCTTCTTTTATATGGAAGACACTTTGTACAGTTATGGTACACAGTGGTGATAAATAAAAAATATTTTTCTACAAAACCGTTGACAGTGTTACCTTCGATTCCAAATAGTATTAGTCTTATTGCGAGCTAGTTTCGTTGACAACCCTTGGAGGAAACCTGCAACGCAAAGGGTTTTTATTTAAGAATTTGGTTCTACCCTGTATGTTCTAGGGACAATCACTTAAACTGGTGTTTATCGACAAATTCCGAATTCCACGATTAATAATTGCAAACAATAATGTCGAAATTTTTCACTTGCATTTAGCTTAAATGTCTAAGTGAAATGGAAGCTAGCGATACATATATTTGCAGTAATGGAATTTACAAAATGGTCACATGTTGTAATAATGCTATATACCTTCCATGGCTTTGAATTTTATCTCATTTAGATTTGATGCAGATGGTTGAAAGGAGCATGGATGGAATCGACATGTTGTACGCTATGATCCTGGTCACAATAATTACTAGAGATTACAGCCGTATGGAATGGTTATATGGCTTTCGAGTTCAAGATCTATTGGTTTAAAAAATAATAGTTTATTTCCTTATAATAATGTAACCTGACGTAACTTCAATTGCAATTTTAATCTATTTATCCATATATCACAATTTGTTCAAACTTGAGCTGTCTTAATTGAATTAACTACACTACTTATTACAAATCCCTATCATAAATAGGTATTTACTTTAACACGTTTATATACATTTTTCCGATTTGCTCCTCTATGTCAGTGGTCTGTAAATGTTGGTGTAATGTTATCAAATGTTGTCTTCAAATGCAAAGACATAGTCTTACACCTAGATTAACCCTTGAGATATATGAAGATAAATGATTCCATGTCATTCAATAAAAAATACAATCGCAACTTGAAATTTGTCCAAATATAATGTTTTGTAAATAAAGTCGGAAAGTGAACGGTGTCACTGCGCAATACACAAACAGGACTTTGATCTACGTAAACTTCAGTATTTTACGACAAGCTGTTTTGTACCAGGTGACCGTTAAAAACGTCACTTGTTAACTTTGACAGGAAATGACGCCACATCTATTAAATACAGTCAAAAGGCAGTAACCTGGTTTCTATCCATGAAGTTAACCCGTGTTTAACGACATGCACCAATTAATGGAAGTCCAAACTATGTGATCACGTGACAAATTTGACCTACCATATCTCTGAAAATAATGAGGTTGTCTTAACCGATTTCTCAAATTGTTCATCGCTGGGTTTTCACCATATGCCTGTAAAATTTCAAAGCAATTTGTTAAACCAATTTTAAGTTTTACGATATTTATGAAATTAGATAAAATCAAAATGGCGATAAAATAAAGTCACAATATAAAATTATCTCGCCATGAGTGGCGAGTCCATTTTATTTCTGATTACATCATATTGACATTTTACTCATATCTTTTTTAGCTAAGAAGAAGTTCAGGGAGATGTATAATAATAAGAATAAAATCAGACCGATTTCAATACATATTTAAAGAAAAAATTAAAAGCCACAATAAACTGTCCATAATGACAATAAATTGACAGTTAGGCCTTAGTCTTCACAACAGAAAAATTCAGAAAACCAGGCTATCAATTTAGAGTTAGTGAATGATAAAGAAATTTCGATTTGATCAGCTTTTTGGTTGATTAAAGCTCAAGGCGTATTAGAGACACTACGAACTAACCTAATCGGGAGAATTTTCATAATGCTGAGGAAATCAATCTGGGTTCAAACCAAGTAACCATCATTCCTCATCACATAATAACCTCATTAGATTCCAATAACTATTTTGTAATCGACAAAATAATCAGCTTTTATGCACAATCCTTATCAGAGTAATGTGATTGATTTTCAGAGGAAAGCATTGGATGTACTTTGGTGAACTTTTAAAAGTCTACTATCACGTAGGGCAAAGCAAGCCACCGGCAGGTATTAACTAGTGTACATTGATACATACAACTCATACGTAATCGATTAAAGATCTTAGCAATTATTTAGAACTGGAGACTGTCGACTGGTAGCGGTATCGTTTGATTCTTTGGTTAGGATTCATTATTCTCTTCTTCTCCACAAGCCTGCTCTCACGATCGATTTGGTCGGGCGGATTGTCAGAGGACAAATACACACCGCACTCTTCTGATTGCAGTTCGAAAGCTATCAAATTGTTGATGCAATTGAGGGAAACTCTGTATGAAGTACCAAGGCAGGGCACAATTGTTCCACATCGACTTTCGTATTATTTACAATTAGGATTTGTTTGATTTTGTAATTGGCACATATTTCTCGAATTGCGTTCTAACAGATTACGTGTCTGTAAATAGGCTTGTTTAAATATGGGCTGATGGGAAAGGTGATTGAAATTTACAGAAGTCGCTGTTTTTTTGAGTAAGCTGAAAGATAATATTTAACCATTTTTTTGCAATAATAACAGACAGTCTAGAAGATACATTGGTAGCTTTGTTATATGCTGAATTTTGATTACACATTAGATCTTTCATAAACTGAGCTGCTTTGTGATCCTATTTTTTTTAATGTTCAGGTATCTATTCAACGCTTATCAGTGTGTGCGACATCTACCGGCTACTTTTCTATAGTGCATTCCATATATGTCCCAGTTCTCATAACTGCTAGCACATTCAACGAGTCACATTTGGTTTTGTTATTTCGATATATTTGTTTTGTTTTAACGGAGTAGGCAAGATCCATACTCGATAATGCTATATCGTCACAGATCAATCTAGATGTTTATGCAACTTTGTTGTTCAATCAGCAGGTCTGAATAAGAACTTAGGACTGACTGATTCATACACACCCAAAGGCACCGCTATTCCATACGCAGCTGCAAAGAATACACGTTCTGCCTTCCAGAAAAATGTCTGGTTTCTACTGTATTCAGGTATCAGTCAGACATGTGTTTTCATAACCGTTAAAGTCTCGGTCATGGACTTTTGAAACGTGACTTTTGTTACAGCAAAGCGTTGCACTCCTAATTATTATCATCCGTAGTTTAAATTGTGTAAAATAAAAATATCTTCACTTTTAAGATCAGTTTGATTAACAATGACTTGCGTCACAAAACAAAACAAACACGGACAATTTGGACAATAAGTGAATGGATAAGTTTGCTTTCTGGCACAAGCAATTCAGACCTAGACATTTTATTATACCATCCACATAAATTTATATAATAAATGTAAATTAATCGAAAAGAGCCCGTATTTGATATCTTGCATTTTGGGTGAATTTATATGTTAGCGATGATATCTTCTCACTTATTCGCTGGATTTGCCTGCATTCCACATTACCTTTTTTTTTGACAGGGTACAGAAGAGTTATGAATAAAAAATAAGACTTCCTCTAACTTGTCCGTAATGAACTTCTCATCAGGTGGTAAAGATGTGTTTGGTGCAAAAACTAACATCAATTATTATTTAGATGTAGGTGAAAACCCTTGATCGTCTTCACTCGTAAAAAATACATTCCACTGTGGAAAACTAGCGCTTTTGTTTCTACATTTTTTAAAGATTATATTTAGAATGGTAATGTATCAGATGGCGCTTTCACAAAATGTTGTACCACAAAAAATAGAAGAAAAATTACGTTGTGTTAAAATTGAACTTTATTCTGCTGGAAAGAGTTTATAGTATCTCTTCAGTTGCAGCTAACCAAGGGTATGTAGAATTGTTGTCAACTGTAGTAAAAACTATTATACACAACAAATTCGGGCATTTCGCGATGTCAGCTTGAGTTAGGTCCGCTGACACAAACAGTACAGTTTAAAACTGCATTCCATATAACCCTTTCAACACAACGATAAAAATATCGTTGACTATTTTCTGATCGAATCGCTTTATACCACGTTTTTCCCTAAACTTTATAGTTCCTCGAAGAAAATCGATGGACTCTGAAAGGCTATTAGATCACACACATTCACAATCCAGGCTTGTGTTACCAGTTTGAAAGCCAGTCAAATTGTTGATGTGATAAAAAGGCCATTCTGAATTGCCGGCCAACAGAACAGCGGCTATCAAACACGTTATTATTTACTCCTGAGGTATGTGTGCTTTACTAATTGGCACACTCTCCAAATTCACGTCTAAGGGCTCTTGTATTTTCAAGACGTGTTTAAATACTGACTACTATATAAAAAAAAGGCTGATAGAAAGACAGAGAATCCCTAGTTTGATTATCGGATCAGAGTTTGTCAATATTTAAATACCAAAAGATAGAAAATTGTTTTGTGTTTCTATTTGTGACTAGCTTTGCTAGAGGCTTCATTCTCTCCGCGATGGTTTTGTAAAGACATTGATGTCTTTCACATTAGGCCTACTTTGGGGGAAAAAACGTAATTGGTCTTAATAATGTGTGTGTTTAAATATTTGTTCTTAACGTTATCACATTTAAATAGAAAGTCATTTACTGCTTTTTATTTTATAATGGCGAGTAACACATATCTTATGGAGACTTGTAATGTGTGGAATGTTATCTCCCAGTACCCCAAGGGATGACTATTGTATCGGATAGGAGTGCGCAGTCGTTAATGGTACTCCCACATGTCTCTGTTCTAGTGATTTTCAATGGCTATTTGTACATCAGATTAAAATCCATTGCCAAAATCTAACTCCTTAGCTCACAATATCAAGAATATTTAAATGAATTGCTGGAAATAAAATTGCGGTGTTCTCAACAATGGACCAAAAGTAAATTAATCGGTTTCGGCCAAGCATAAATACTAATTTTGTTTGATTCAAAATAGTTAAACCTGAGTATTTACTATCGTATAGGGCATATTTAATTCATAAACAGGGCGTTGAACGATTAATTAATTTCCAATGTAAAAGATTTACAGCCACGTTTAAGGAATATTGGTAAAGATTAATTCACCTTGAAAACAGAAGGATAGGGATGGAGAGGAAAGACATAAGCAGTCTTTCACTGGTTAGTATATAGCTACGTTTCGCTACTCACTTCACCAAAATTGCCATCCCAGAAAAACACATGGCTGTAGATTGTGTAGACTCGCAGTAAAACTTTGATTTAATATTTTATAACAAAAGTTTCCTTACTTTATTCAAATCCCAAACAGAAATGAACCAAGCACCCCACAGAATCATAGACAAATGACGAGCAGTGGGTATTGCCACTCAGTCAATCGGAAATAATGTCAGATAAAGAAGTTTCGTTTTCATCAGTTTCTTACCCAGAGTGTGAGATAAATTCTATCAAGTTATTTTACCGTCAAGGCTAACAGGAATTAGAGGACAAGTGATGATGACAATTTTGTAATCAACAAATAAGCAATTTTTATGACAATTTAATTTAGCTTAATGAGATTTACTGTAAAGGAAAATGTCTATCCTTACAGTGAGCGATCTAGTTGGCCTTTATCGTGATCAAGGTGGTGATTTAAGACGGCTAAGCTTGAGGAAGACTAAGGCGATCTATCAATATTAATGTCAAACATAGAAGCTAGTTGTATATATGACCACAGACCCGACTACAAAGTTGCATAATAATCATCGTTACATCCAAGGAATGCTATAAATTTTGAAGTGAACGTTTTTTTTTTCTTCAAAATTAATTAAATGCATTTTTCTCTTCATCACGTGATAACAAAATGGACCCAATTGATTGATTATATTAATGGATTTAGTTGACATCAATGGTTAAAGTAGAACATTGCCACGCTGATCTATATATTTAGAAGGTAAGAACACCGACATGTTCTGGACATATGAAACCAACTTTCCTAACTTCAGCTTCTAGGAAAGCAGTTGATCTGGGAGTTAGGAGACTATAAAGGATATATGTATCACCATTATTGTTTTTATAAAATATATTTTATATTGTCCTATTGGTTTGAGCATGCATGTCTGTATGAACAACGCTTTATTTCAGACAGTAGATTGTGTTAAAAAGATTTTGTCCAGAATTAACTGATTCAGAGAAAGCATGCTACGATGTAGATATTTGAACAAGGACATTGTGTTTCAGTCTTCAGCAGTACACATTATTGTTTAGTTGGACCAACATCAAATGACACTTCAAATATTAAGGCTGTAGCAATCAACATCAATCAACTTCATTAAAACGAAACCCATAAATTTAGCTATGTGATCAGGACTCTATTGCCAGACAAGACACTCTGATTTCTTTGATTGGAAGGGGCATCGTGATTCACTCATCCCTTCTACAAACAACCTTTTCCTAAAAACTCCTTACTATTTTGTCTGACAGAATGATGGAATGTAGATGATTGTAACGTCTCAGTCTGTTGGGTCCAGTTTAAAAGCTACCCAGTTGGGGTTTGATTGAAAGAACCGAAAACACCAGGTTAACACCAGTATCAAGCGCCGTACGAATGTGTGCAGCTGGCTTGGGTATGTTTGTATTATACACATAAAGTTTTCAAATTACTGTCAAACGATATATACTGGTCCTAAGAACAGAAAGATAGAATCTCTTATAGTACTTGCCGTTGATCTGAGGCAATAAATAACTATGCATTGATTTTAATACACATTTAGTTCGTATAAACGAATTATCGAATGCTTCCAATTTGTCTGTTTTGTGTTTAAAAAAACAAAACAATAGCAAATTGTTGTATTTTGGACCGTTTACCCTTTCAGTTTGGTTCTTATCCAACTAGCTCTTTGCTGTGAGACGACAAGTGGCCACGTTAATGAAAGAAATGCTATTAAATGCGTCAATGTTTACTTAATAATTGTACACAAAATCTCCTCTCCAATTAATCATGTGTAGTGGAAGATAGACTGAGGAATAACAACCCAGCCGTAGTGTCTGTGACTTACATATGTGTATGCTAATTTATGTAAGATCCAATGCAATATTTAAAGGCCTGCATGTTATGTAGATATCAATGGATCCCGTGTTTGCTTGTATTTTCTGAACAAGGAGTACAATTACTTGTTCAGAAATTGGTGGGTTTATTCTAGTACGTCGTTATAAATAACGAGACGAAAGCCTTTGCCTAGATTCTGGCACTCTGGTGTTATTTGTTTAAGTAATTTGACTCTTTAAGGGAGTAGCAGCACTTTTTCAGAAGCCAGGCAAATAAACCCTCCAATCCCCAGGATCTATTAGCTTGGGAGCGTTTGTCACAGTGAACAGTATCATGTGAATTATCCTGCCATATAGTTGGACGTTAAGAAAAACACTGGCATAAAATGCACCACCCTTCACATTGATGCAATAGTAAGGCATAAACAAGAAGATTGTATGAGGAGATGATCGGAAACCCTTGAAGCAGGGGGTAATTTGTGAATATCGGGCGGGTAGCATTGCAATCTTTTTTGCGTTTGGATGAATTCTCGAAAAGGGCGATTTGTGTTTATTTTACCGTTGACAAGAAACGTCATAAACCTATAAAACAAATCCAAAACGAACTGAGGGAAATCTCACAACGCGACGAAAATCCACTATTACTAAACCCTCCACTCCATTGCGCCATCGGGCCAGGTACAGATTCTTTAACACATCGTCTTTAATTCACATAGGAGAGACACATTTATTTTCCAGTAAAGACATTGTGCCAATTATGGTTGGAATACACCACCGTCATGTAAGTGAAATACACTTAAGTACGGTGCAAATACCAGTAAATCAATCAAGTCTACAATTTGGCTTTGGTTTGCAATCTGAAGCCATGCTGACAACTTATCCGTTGATGTTTTATGAACTAATTTTTATTTTCCTTGGACTTCTTATCCTCGTTTTAATGTCACTTGAATCAAATTCCATTTGGAGGCTCCTAAATTGTACGATTGAGGCTTAGGAAGCTATCGATTTTCTAGTAATGGCAGTGAAGGTAAGGATAAATAAAGAACATCTGCAGACCAGTTCAACCAATCAAGACGGCTATACCCGTGGACGACATCCGAGTGCCTTCTCACAAAATATACTTTACACAGTAGAACTCTCGGGACTCTCCAAACTGGACTGGGGTTGATTGAAAACTATATTACTACATCCTTTAACTGGAATTATCTAATTAGTTATAGAAAGGACTTCAAGAAGACTTAACAGTCTTATCCAGATAAAACAAACCATAATAAAGAGCGAAAATTCGAGTTTCAACATTCATCGATCTGTCATGCAGTCTTGTTACGTTAAATTGAGTAATTTTCTTACTGATTACTTACAGATGCACAGCGATGTTGACTGATCGAAACGTGATAAACTCTTAAAGAGTTAAAGGAAAGGAAAGACATCAACAGCCTTACACTGGTTAGTATGGCTACGTTTCCCTAGCCGGTTATGTATAATAAAGGCATTGGGTGCTACTCACTTAACCACATTTGGCCATCCCAGAAAATCACATGGATGTAGATTGTGTCGACTTTAATTTATTCAAAATCCCAACAGGAATTGAACACAACACCCCACACAATCAAACGTAGGACCAGCAGTGAATATCGTGCAACCAGCCACTCAGTCAATCTGAAATAATGTCAGATAAACAAGTTTCGTTTTCATCAGTTTCTTACCCAGAGGGCGAGATAAATTCTATCAAGTGGTCTAACCGCCAAGATGTTCATATGCTCAGGTTATCTTTCACAATGAGGCCATGTGGCCAACAGGAATTAGGAGACAAGTGCTGACGACAATTTTGAAATCAACAAATAATCAATTTTTATGACATTTTTTATGATATAGATGAATGAGATTTATTGTGAGGGAAAATGTCTATCCGAATATAATGTTGCATAATAATCATCATTACATCCAAGGAATGCTATGTTTTTCACAATGAATTAAATACATTGTTCTTTTCATCACGTGATAACAAAATGGACTCGAGTTGAATGAAATTCCCTTTATAGGCTACTTAATCGTACGTTGGAAGTTTTGGAAGCTATCGATTTTTTCTAGTCATGATAGTTAAGGATAGGACAAATAAAGAACATCGCAGTTCAACCAATCAATACACCTATACCCGTGCGCAACATCAGATCGCCTTCCCACAAAATATACTTTACACAGTAGATCTGTCGGTTCACCAAATATCAAAGATCGATCTAGATGTTTATGAAATTTTGTTGTTCAACCAGCAGGTCTGGAGGAAGAACAATGTTTTCTACAAACCCTTGACTCACCGCTTACCATTTCCCTTATTCCAAATTATGATAACTCAACATAACATCGCGGCACACAAACATTCAAACATTCGGGAGTTAAACCATTAAGAATGACTGATGCATAGAAACCCGAAGGCACCGGTATTCCATATGCAGCTGCAAAGTCCGTCATACACGTTCTGCCTTCCAGAAAAATGTCTAGCTTCTACTGTATTCAGGCATCAGTCAGACATGAGTTTTCATAACCGTTAAAGTGATGGTCATGGACTTTAGAAACGTGACTTTTGTTACAGCAAAGCGAGGAGTGCAAGGATTATTATCATCCGTGGTTTACATTATCTCATATAGAATCTTATCAAATTTCGTACGAACTTATAACCAATATAATACAATACCAGTTCGATACTGTGTTTTTCGCAGTCTTTTACAGTTGTTAAATCACATAATAGGAGTGAGTAGAAATATTTTCAGTTTTAAGATCGGTTTGTTGCGTCACAAAACAGAACAAACACGGACAATTTGAACAATAAGTGAATGGATTAGTTTGCTTTCTGGAACCAGCAATTCAGACCTAGACATTTTATTATACCGTCCACATATATTTTATATAATAAATGTAAATTAATCGAAAAGATCCCGTGTGTGATATCTTGCATTTTGGGTGAATTTATATGTTTGGGATAATATCTTATCACTTATTCGCTGGATTTGCCTGCATGCCAAATTACCTTTTTTTTGACAGGGTACGGAAGAGTTATGAATAAAAACTAAGACTTCATCTAACTTGTCTGTAATGAACTTCTGATCGAGTGGTAAAGATGTGTTTGGTGCAAAAACTAACATCAATTATTAAAAAATACATTCCACTGCCGTTAAATAGTGCTTTTGTTTCTATTTATATTAAATAATTATAGTATATTTTTTTTATATTTATTCATCCGATGTTAGATCAACAGGATTAAATCTCAATTACAGATCATTGGCCAGCATTATTGTGGGAGGAAAACTAGGTAGTAAATTCAACCCACATACGGTCCGCGGAATCGAACCTGCGACCCAAGAGGTGAGGGGGTATGCGGACCAGAGGCATACACTCACTAGAGCGTACGCTCTAGACCACTCCGCCACGGAGGTTTAATTTAGAATGGTAATGTATCAGATGGGGCTTTCACAAAAAGGTTGTACCACAAAAAATATCGCTGGAGAAAGAAAAATTACGTCCTGATAAAATTGAACTTGATTCTGCTGGAACGAGTTTATATTAACTCTTCAGTTGCAGCTAACCAAGGGTATGTAGAATTGTTGTCAACTGTAGTAAAAACTATTATACACAACAAATTCG
>JAVFBW010142908.1:0-12799 GCA_034783835.1 Mopalia ciliata | reverse complement strand
ACGACATAGGAAGTGTTCAGTGTGTAGCAGATAACGTGGCTGGACATTCCGTCATTTCCTTCAACCTGCTGGTCCACTGTACGTAGCCTAATTCATTAACCTCGAATGGGTCATTTCAAATAATCTAATCCCTATGAAAGAGTACTCCAGTGAATAAAAAACATGTCACTATTTCAAACTAATTCACAGGACTCTCTTAAAATAGATATCGCCTAAAGAATTCGCATTTTTATTGACAACGGTAAATATTGTTTTGAAACATCCATGGTAATAGATCCAAAGTTACACGCACTCTCCAACATAAAAAAGCTTGATTGGTTCAAGTTTTGTATATCAAGTAATTTATTTATCCGCAGCTAAACCGAAGATCTTGTCGTTTGAATATAAGAAAGCTCTATACCAAATCATACAGTATGAAGTACAAGGTTATCCACAACCCACTCTCAGGTGGTTCAAAGGCGATATGGAACTACAACCAAGCGGAAAGCCCCAGTTGGACAACAAAACAAATAGCACCAACGTCACCTTTGACATGCCTGGTGGTTGTTCTAATATATACAGTACCAGGGTAGGTTATATTGATGGTCACTTGGAACTGAAGAGTAGTTCAGTTCAAGCTGCCGGCTTGTACCGCATGGAAGCCACCAACTTGTACGGAAACGTCAGCCGAAAAGAGACAATTTCCTTCTACAAAAAAGGTCAGTGTCCCTAAATTATAACAATGCTATAGCTGATACGCAGGAATTGTTTTGTGTATTTATTTTGTCAGAAGACGGTTAACCGTTGTAAATTTGTAAATTTTTGTGTAATTTTAAAACTTACTCAAGATGCACTTTGGAATATTTTTATGTCCCATTATATAAAGACGAACACACCGTGTTTGAGACTCTCTCTGAGAAAATATCACCTATATAACATTTAATGCATCTGAGTTACCTGGAATTGTTAAGCCAACTGGCGTTTACCACAAAATAGCCTTATGATGACTGTATATTTGTCGGTAGGACCTCCTAACCCTAACGCCAGTCGACCATTCGCTGGAGGACATAAACTCGGTGGAGCAGTTAACAAAACACAACCCAAGTCACCGCCACAGGAAGACTACATCGAAACGGATGACATCGTTTCTACAGGCCAAAATAACAACAATCTGGTAAGGAAAGAAAAAAATAATGGAAAAAATGAAAACAATTTGCAGGTTTACATGTCTTAAGTTCATAAACTTAAAGGGTTTCTGAAGAGTTTTATTTAATTCGAAGAATTTGCTGATTTACAACTTATCGTAATTATCGGTTTGAAATTACGATTGAAACAATGGCCTGTCCCATCAGTGTCAAATATAGATATTTTTTTATTAAACATTTCTACAATGGTTGAAAAATTAAAAGTTGAGAGTGTGTTAATATAAAACATTTATACATATATGATTGTAAAATTAAAATTAACTAAATATTTGTTCTTTTGTTTAAGGTATACGTAGCCATTCCAGTTGTAATAGTAATCGTGATATTCGTCATTATTATATCCTTCTTGCTGGTCCGACGCTACAAAAAACGATTCGTCTCTGAGCAGAATGATTTCAACATGACGCTCACTTCAAATGGCTCCAGGCGCCCCTTGGTGAAGACTAGTAATGGTGGCTTTGTGCCGTCGAAGAATCGTTCTATTGTTGCCAGGGAAACCATGCCATTGACGTCCGAAAATATAGTAGAGAATCCAAACTACTTCCAAAAAGCTAAAGCTGGATCGAAAGTTTCCGGTAATAGTTTCTGCATAATTCCAACTTTAACGTTGTGTTAGGCATCGGGAATTGATGATAAAAATTGAGTGTGACCGGTCTAACAAGTCATGCTTTATTTTAATTATAATAAGATATTCAAGCTTTTCAAGCAAACAAAAATGACTTTTGCAAACAATGAAATGAAATATTGCTGAGATGACTGTTTCCCAATTAATAAGAACATCTACAATAAATTTAAAATATAAATATGCATGTATTTGGTTTTGAATTATAGAGTTAATTGAAAGTATAAAAAGAGTTTAGATGTTCAAAGAAACGCGTTGTCTGCAAAAACTGCCCATATGTAAACAAATTATATACACGCTTAATCAATAAGAGTAAAACTATCTCACCTTTCTCAAATAGGCTTGCACTTTTCGCACGATCTTTATATGTGTTTATCGTTTATTGGTAGCAATGTAACATTTTGACTTGTTGTTTATATTAGAATGTCTTCGAGAGATATGTTCATCAGCTTTAGTTTGTTCTTCAATCTCTATCTTCATTTAAATATTGTAAAAGTCAATGAAAAACAGTTCTGCATTAACTTTCATCTTTTGCTTGGGGATATTGAGTTAACGAAACCAGCTTCATCACTTATTACAGGTGTCAATTACATCCGGAAGCAGAACATCAAGTTTATCCGTGAGTTAGGTGAAGGAGCTTTCGGTCGCGTGTATATGGGTGTGTGCGAAAGACTAACAGAGGATGACGAATCTACCGTGGTCGCCATTAAAGCTCTTAAAGACCAAGACAGCGAGGACACGAAGAAGGATTTCGAAAGAGAGGCGGAACTTCTGACCAATCTTCAACATGAAAACATCGTCACATTTTACGGCGTTTGTGCTGAAGATGACTTATTACTCATGATTTTCGAGTACATGGAAAATGGCGACTTGAACAATTTTTTGCGGTAAGAACAGAGTGTCTTCGCTAAACTGAACCAAGTGTGTAATTTAAACCTTGTCAAATTCCGCTGTATCACAGAGTGTTTTATTCTAGCCTGTTTATCTGGCGGGTATATTTTGGCGCTTGAGCTTCTGACAAAATGATACTCTTGACAGGAACCTGAAGGGCTATTTCCTCTAGAACTGATCGTTTGACCCTGTTCAATCTAGCGTCATGCAGCCTTCCTGGACGAATTACAGGCATAGAATTTACCTCTAAGGGCTGACATGCCGTGTATTGAATAGAGCATCATAGTAGGATGATATTTACTCGTACGCTTAACAGTCATCGCACGGTGTTAATTAAAAGACTTCAAAGACCATGCATCAACCTGCAATCCTTATACACACGATAAAATTGTCTTCGAATTCATCATTTTCTCTTAGCCTTGAGTCACTGTTGGCAAAATGACCGTAAGACTTAAATCATATTGTTACTAACGGTTATATTAAAATAAGCATCTGTTCCGGCACCTGCGCATGGCTTTAACTTGAAGACGAGCCTTGTTGATAAATTGTAGTATACATTTGCATAGTGTCTAGCTGTAGATTTGTGTTCGTCTTGAGCGAATTGTAGGTAAGGTGAGGTGTGGCTTCCTTCGAACATCCCGAGAACTGACAATGCGCCATGCGAATGAAATAATAGCTAGTGCGGCTTAAAACCTCATAAAAAAAAAGGGTTCAAGCGAAGATTTACGTACTGGAATTGAGCTCGGACTATCACTCCGACCCATTTATTTTCCATTTGGCTCCATGCAGTACTTGGAACCTTTGGCTGAGAGATCTGGACAGATAGCCATGGGGATTATCAACACTAACGTCTACGTATCTTCAGATCTCTTTAAATAATCCGTCTTATACAAGTGTTCTTGAAGTATGTCTCCAGTCGACCAGGAAAACTGTGTGGACTGCAATGTATCCCAAACTGATCGATTGCGATAATCGTCTTATATCGATACCAAGGCTAAACAAAGCAGAGCAATTCGGCTTTACCAACACATTAACCCTCAAATATTGTTTTTGATATGAGTCTTTTTTAACAGATGAATTAAAATATATTATATTGTCAGGTGAATATTATTCTGAATTCTGTTAAAGCAAATTAAAGCAGGGAGACTTAATGTCTTTACATAATCCGCTCCCATAGATACCGATGATATCAATTAATAACTTTTTAGTTTCATTCCCATTATGAAAAAAAGAAAAAGAGCAGGGATATAAGAAAAACAAACCGTCACCAATATAACAATAACAACAAATAGGATTGACATATTAAAGTTTAAATACCCCTGGATTAAAATATACATATGGTGACATTGTGAAATATTGAATACAAAAATCTAGAATCGAGACATTTGTATCAATGTTAATTCACATAAGGGTTACATTGTCAAAAACGGTTGCATTGCTAGGACTTGTACGGTTGTATTTTCATCACCACTTTGTTAAAGATATCTTTATGAAGGCCTAAGTTTTCGCGCTTTTTGTTTTACAGACGGAATGGTCCAGATGCTGCCTTCCTGTGTAAAGGTCACATAGACATTGACCAGCTAACCGTCCCTCAGCTGTTACATATCACCAGTCAGATCTCTACAGGCATGGAGTACTTGGCTTCTCAACACTTCGTCCACAGAGACTTGGCCACTAGAAACTGTCTGGTTGGAGACAAACTTAAAGTGAAGATTGGTGATTTCGGAATGCTACGAGATGTCTACAGCACAGATTATTATAGGGTGAGCTAGAGCGCTATCGTCTACCAATCGCCTTAAGCCGTCCCTGTTGTAAACAGCTATGTTTCTATGCCTGAATGGCGATGGGTTTCAGTTGACCATTACCAGTGAGCAGAAAGAGTCATCTTGTCTTTCTACTCCCACGCTTTGCACGACAAAATGAAATAAATAGATTCCGTTACATCATCTGCACGAAACACACTGTCAGCATGTAGAAAGTGTTCTCAAACCAAAGCGCGATACTGATAACACAAAACAGTTGAAATAAAGTAAATTTTCTTAAGTTAAATGTTTTGTGGAAATGAATACCCGGGGTTGAAAGATACACATCACTCGCCTGGTAATAAATTAGCTTGTAGTATCTGAATGAAGCAACATAATCCAGGTTTCCTGTCGAAGGATAGTCTATTTGAGTACAAGCTGAACATGCTGTTTTAGTTTAAATTATAGGTCTCTTTCATATTGCTATGTGTATTTGGCGCAGTTGCGACAATGACACATTAATCAAGGTTCAGATTCTTTGCCAGGCTTGGAGCGTCGTGGATTCGATTTACAATCGAATTCAGTACAGAAGTTTTAATAAAACACCAGGAAAAGGCTCATTTATGTTTAAATGCTGAATGTGTTTTAACAGGTTGGGGGTAGTACAATGTTGCCGGTTAGATGGATGCCACCGGAGAGTGTGATGTACCGCCGATTCACTGTGGAGTCCGATGTGTGGAGTTTTGGAGTTGTCATGTGGGAGGTGTTTACATATGGTAAACAACCCTGGTATGAACTGTCCAATCACGAGGTACCACACGTTTAATAAGATTTTAACTGACGTTTTAAGCCTTGGTCACATTTGCTTTACGGCCAGGCTACGGCAGCCGTGGGCCCCCGAAATCGAAATATATATGCGACTGTCTCAGAGGATTTGGCGAGGCCTCAGGGTCACCCTAGGGCCCGCACGATCGCCGTTTGATCGAAATTTGTCACAACCTACGACCGCCCTCGTGAGATCGTTCGTCATCACTCCAAAGGCCATACCCAAGCCGCAGGTTTTCTGTCTACAAATTCAAAAGCCCTGTGGCTGCCCTAACATATGTGACTGTGGAAATGCTGGGCGAACCTTTAATTGATATTGTCCGAAAGTATTTAAGACCCCACGGCCGCCGCGGAAAATGTCACTTAGGCATTAAGCATGAAGCATTTTGATCACAATGTTTAACATCATCCTATGCATGCATATTGGGTAAACGTGCATATAGAGATAGTGCAGAATTTTAATCGGGATTAAAAAATTATTAGGGTTTATTACACAACACAAGTGTTTGTTCGCAACGACTTTGATGTATCCATGCAATTTGTTTCTGCAGGTTCTGCAACACATTCGTGATGGAAGTTTGCTAGAGTGTCCGCGTTACTGCCCTGAGGAGGCTTACTCCATAATGCTTGGGTGTTGGAAACGTCAGCCACAGGAACGCCTTACTATGAAAGAGATTCGTCTCAAACTGGACAAAATGTGTTTGTCCGAACCCACCTACCTGGATCTCATCGCATGAGAATCATATTTTTACTGCTGTGAGAGGCTTATTTTAACATTTGGTAATCTGGGCGTTCCCTGTATAATATGAGCCGTGATGCATCTATATTTGTAATCCCGATCATGCCATCCTAGAAAGTTTGGGCCAATGTTTCGTAATGTTGGTGTTGTTATTGTTACTCACGGTGCCTTTGGAATATATGTGATGAGGGAGGATGGCACGAAGTCTCTCAGATTTCTTTACTCTGTTGGTGAACTCAGTTATTCTGCCCATTGTGGCGTGGTTCTGGAATACGGGTCGTCTGATTTTCTGCTCATTAATTTTTTAAATATAAGTTTTGGAAATGTTATTCATTCTGTATAGATGCAGCCTCAAGGTCATTGGTAAATATACCAGATCAAGGCGGCCTCGACCAATCGCCATAGTTGTTCGGCTTCCGGCTTGTCCGGACTGTCATCTCTCATTATTACATGAAACTCATTGTAAATATATTTATAAAGAATCTGTATTTATTTTAATTTTGGAAAAATGTGTCACACAACCGTTGTAGATATTATTATTGATAAGAAAGAATGAATAACTCTGTGCAGTAAATGTGAAAGAATGGACCTACCTTAAGTAGTATTAAATCATATGTGAGCTTCATCTTATGACAGTTTGAAAACAATTGTTACGCCTTTCTCTGATATAATATTTGGTTACTGTTGTAAGCATTGAATATAACTTGCCCTCGAGCAGCTGTAACAACTTGTAATACCGTTGCGAATGACTGAGGATAAGAACTTCTGAGATCATATTTAAGTCCACGTTTTTTTAACGTCCCAATCATATTTTTATACAGGACATCACAGTCTTTGCTATTAAGTATTTCAGACCAACACCAGGCCATTTTAGAAGGCGTCTATTAAAATGGAATGGATTTACACAGTATCTTTTAAAAAAGAGAAGAATTTTGGTCACATTAACTGAAGTAAAATAAAAGTGACTCGATAAACTCAACCTACAATGCAATTTGTAAAAAACATAAGGTTCAGCCTCTTCAAAGACGCCTTTTATTGTTTCTTGGATAACTTTGCGGCGTGTTGTTGTTGTTATGATATATGAGCACCTTTAGACCATTGTAACCCACACTTAAACGATAAGGCGCATGTAATCAGATATGTTAGAAAAGTTAATGATAAAAACGATATTCGAATTGATTGTTTGTTTGATTGGTGTTTAACGTCGTACTCAAGGGTATTTCACTTATATGACGACGGTCAAAAATACAAAACATCACAAACAAATCTGCTTCCCTTACCCTTTAGCTCTGAGAACACCAGGGCAACAGAAAGCAACCCCTTTTCTCACCTCTTACGATCGACCGAGGAAGCCGAGGGAGTATTCTGCAGGGCAATGACCCACCCGCTCCCTCACGGGGCAATATTCGAATTGTTTAAATTCAGACAACACTCCAGTAATGCTTATGTACGTCAAATTTCGGTCCATTCCGCAAATCATAGTCCACACGTTTTTATCATTTTAATTTGCCATTTTTGACTGAGTGTCCTGACTTTTAAACAATAAAACGCGTTCGTCGTTATAGTTTGAATCTAATGTGGTTTCGTACTGTACTTACAACATTCCAAAAAGCATACACTATCCTGTAACCGTTTCATCGACCAATGAATATTCATTATTAAACGAGAATGCGCATGGAGGATATGTGAAAAGCTATATATGTGACTAGCTTTCTTGAAGACAACATTTTTTTTAGCATTCCGTTGTCCAGGATTGCTTTAATTTTAAAGTTTAATTTTAAAGTTGTGCTATAAAACTGCAAGGGATCGTTATTGCTTTTTAACATTCGCGTTAGTATCCTAGAGAATATAGCGAAGTGGTATATTAACTTGCCCATACAATTCTTATACCATAGATGTTCATTATTGACATCGTCATCTGAAACTACATGTAAAACGCGTTGAATTCTTTTGTTCAGCTTATTAATCAAAGTTATTTATTTGTTAGTATATTTTGTTATTCCGCGACTAAATCCTGGGATCGTTCTCGGATATTACGTTTGTATTAATATGCATAATAGTGCGTGAGTTTTATACGTGGGTTATACTCTTTGAGTGGTAAATGACCATTTTTAATCATGTTTGCCTCCCGTCCAATGTACTGGGTGTTAAAATGTCATTCAAATATCTTGATTTTATTTAGCTTATTTCTCATAATATTCAAAAGATTGAAGATTTCAGAGAAATAATGCGGTGTCTTTTGTAAATAAATTGGCGCCAAGGTGATATATATATGAATACGGCGCTAAACACCATGTATTTAAGTTTGGGGCGATTGGACTGAATCTGACTGTTGCCTTTGAGTAAATGTGTTATACAATTTAGGATTGAAGTTTGACATATATAAGACTATCATGACTATTTTTAAGACGACGGTGACTTATGAAAGTGTTATCCTATTTAATACCAATGTAAATATATATAAAATAATACTGTGTTTTATTGGGTTATGGAAAAACGTCCACCTTCAGAAGATACTTGTAAATGCATATATATATATGTAAGTTAAAATTACACAATTTTAAATGCTTATCAGATAATGGATTACCGGGCTAACTGGACTAAAAAATTCATATACATGATATTGTTTCAAAATACTAGTGCTCATAGAAATAGTTTATTAGTCAAAAGCATTACATATATAGTATGGCAACCGTATTAATGTTTACATAACTTGTAGTGATGTTGTAATTAGACTTCCACTATGTTTCGTTTACAATGGGACAAACTTGTATAATGATATTAGTATAAAGTGGTATTTATATTCTAGTTTATGACCGCTACAATAGTGCTATTCACATTTAGTGTATATTTGAGACAGAACTCAATATCACAACGACATTAACAACCATTGTATATACAGCTTAATATATTCATTTTCTTTCAAAAGTTTTTCTTACGATTGCTTGAGCATTTTGAGGAAACTGTTAGAACCCGATATTCTTATATATTTAGCATGCCGTTTGTTTAGCCTCATTTTAGGGAGTCTAGTTTTTGTACTTAAAGTGTAATTTTGCTAAAGATACTTGGCAGGATGATTCAAGTGCAGTGTAAATGTCTGCAATGGGAGTTTCGTAATGCCAAAATGGGTCGTTGGCGGTCCTATGACGTCAAAACGGACGAGATTCATGGATTTGTTAGTAACGTCACGACGCAAAAACATGTCGGACTTGATGTAAAAGATCCATTATCACAAATGTTCTGACGTCAGAGGGCCGCTTTGCAAGGATAAAATTACCTCCCTTGCCTACTTTCCGAGACTCCCATTTGAGTTGTAGGGAATTGATATGTCCCACAGAGCAAACACTTCACATGGTGTTGTTGTGCTGATGTAGTTTATTAAAGATGATGACCAAATACCATCCAATCGGTTGAGTAAAATCAGGTTATGAAATAAAACACGCCTCACACATGAATTCTTCTAGACGAAAATGCATGCATAGTTATGTGGTCAATTCAAATTTTTGCTTTTTTTTGTTTATTGGATTTGACTTTTTCCAAATATCGTATCCTAGCCAAATATACTTGTAACTCAAATGTATATGTGTACAGCTTATGGAAAATATCTCACAATGTGTATCATTATATTACAATTGCCTGTATGCCCTGCGTTTTTTTTTTTACCAAGCTGTTTCATAAGATATGTATATTTATACATATATACATATCTAAATGCTGGTATAAGGGTTAAAGGGGGGCGAGATTATCAGTCAAACTAGAGCTTGGTATCTGATATGGTGTAAATATTTATATATTTACTAAATTTGTCATGACGGTATTTACCAAAGAGAGATAACCTGTTAGAATGTGATATCGTTGGTAATATATACTGAATGTGTCGATATGTTTTGTTTATATAGTGATGATATTGGATGCCTGATTTGTGGGATATGTTTAAAACTGTTATTATCATCAATGGGTGAAAGACTCGATGGATGAAATATGATATGTGATAAAAGAGAACAATTATAAATGTTGGACCAAAACATGTAAATAAATATTTATTACACGAATGGTTTCGAGTGGAAATATTTGTCGATGTATCAACAATTGCCTTGAAACATCAATAAAAACAGGAATCATTGGTATTCATTCGAAGGGAAAGCAAAATTTTAAAAAAATTATGTTAAACGGTATCTGTTTTTCATATCTGCTTTTCATATCGTTTACCATATTAAATAAATATTATGAGTTGTTTGCATACAATACGTATGTGGTTGATAGAATATTTATCCTTGAAAACTGTTTCTGAAAAAATGTATAACTGTTTTCCGCTTGGCTGAATTCAAAAGAGCTTTTTAAGTTAAATTTATACTCAATCAGGGGTTATTCAATATATATGAATACATGCTCGCACGTGCGGAATTTTAATTTATCTTGCTTGGTTAATTGCTAAAAAAAACTTTATGCAAACAGCTGTTGAATAAAGACGGATTATGTCGTCTTTTAGACCCGAGACAAAAATAAGATCTAAAACCAGAGTAAGGTGGACACTGTTAACGCCGGAAGCTCTTGTGTAATGCATACACTTGTTTTGAAGTTAGAACAGGTTCGAGTACATTTTAGTTGATTATTTTAGTGATTGGTGTTTCACGCCGTGCTTAAGGGTATTTCACGTATATGACAGTGGTGTATTCCAACAATAATTGACACTAGCACAACCAAGATATGAAACGATTCCATAATGCTTGAACGTTAATGCAAAAACAGCATTTGGATTCTTCAAACAAACTGCCCTAAGCCATAGGGCGAGTACAATTTGGTATGATATAATATACTGTAAGAAAAACGTCCTTAATTGAATGGAAAATATATTCAATGCTCTCCTATCTCAACAGGAGAGTGGGAGGGATGAGAAAATTAAGCTGGTTCATTAACATCAATATTAGAATCTATTTTAATCCAGTGTTTATTTCACAAATATGGCAGTTCTGTACACCAATTATAAACAACAATATACGACCATAACCAAAGTTCCATAAACATTGCCAGTCCTTTGAAGGTTAAACAGCACTTGTGTTTACTGGAAGTTGAATGAAGTACACTCTTAGACAAATATGGTTCTAATTAAACCCTTCAAGATTTTTCAGTCATGGCTCGTTTGAAACCTTGTTGGTCCGCTTGGAATCCACATGGCAAGTGTTCCTAGTATTTGTTTATTTCTTTTTATATCAAAGAACCGTTGTTGTTGTTGTTATGGTTTCATATAGAACCATTTCAGGGCTATCCGTTTTTCTACAGAACCCTCCAACAAACCGTTATTTAAAGAGAGTAAAATGATCTTTTAATAATAGCTAATTGTTTTATTAGAGATGATGTATATTAACATAATTTAGCAAGGATGTTGCTAGTCTGTTTTCCTTATGACATCATTACTGAACATCGACTGGTGTAAGATGTCTAGAGCTATTAGCCAACTGTCTTCCTGGTACAATGATATGGCTTTTGATTAATTTGGTGGTGCGATACAATCAATCTGGATCTAGAACTCAATGATAAAACATTCCTCTTACATTTTGATCATCTTTTAAAAAACGTATGAAACGATTTCCAATGTGTATCAACTGTTTTAAGAACGGTAAAAACGTTTTCAATATGAGGGATTCCTATTAATATGAAGCTGGGATTCAAAAATTCAGAACTGTCTTCAACATGTGAACAACCAGTAATTGTTTGATGCTTCAGTGTTTTGTATGAGAATAACAACCGATACGGCTGTACACACATGTTTTTTTTACAGCTGGGCCAGCTGTCGCAAGTTGTCAATACACATACTCGCTCTCTGACTTCGGTAATCTCAGGCAACAGCAGACAGAAAGGTATCTGCAGCCTGTAAATTGTGGTAGTGAGGGATTATAATGTTTCGTTAAATGTGGCTGATGTGTAGGCAAATTTACAAATTCTATATTGGTACCATTGATTCATGGGTTGTACAATTCTTGTGTGTATTTCCTTTGATTTGCTTGGCCGGTGGCCTGTGATATGCTGTTTTAGTTTACAAATCCAGACCCAGTTTATACATTCATATAATAACTAATGAACTTGGTCACAATTATGACGGGCCCTATTTACGCATTGGTCATGTATTATACATGGAGAGGAGAGATTTGACTGGTATTATCTTATCAAGAACTGGGTTTGTTAATCTTTTTTTAATTCCGAGTATTTATCAACCAGTCAGACACGTAAACAGTTCACATTACCCGTAAAATAAACTATGGGCTTCAAACTATTGGATATCAATTGCTGCATCTTGATCGATTATTTAAAACATCCTTCGTTTCAAACAGCTTTATAATTTAAATGTTATTTATTTAAATGCATTTACAGCAAAAAAATTAAACATTAAATATATCAGTATAAAATATTCATTTCAAACTTATTGGCAATGCAAGAGAATCGACTTGTCTTTTCAATGTATGCATCGGAAGTTTTGTGCTGTTTGGTTAAATGCCAGACGCGAGGAGCGTTGTTTTGACGTCGAGTTGTTTATTCTGACCGACATGCTTGCCCGTTATATTCTAATTACAAGTGTTGATTGGTGGTATATTATTATTTACACTCATATTCATTCGTTCCTATAAAACAGCAGGAGCAAATGGGAATTTATTACTTGGGGAGATACATACATAAAGTTTATAATCTTCATTAAATGTTTAAAATCATTATAATCTTCTCAGTGGGTGCATTATCTGGTAACATTCGTTTTGTGCAAGGGGTGAAAGTTCAATACTGTGTAAGTTAACTAAAACCCAAG
>JAVFBW010142897.1:0-12799 GCA_034783835.1 Mopalia ciliata | reverse complement strand
AAGGGTGTGTCCTCAGTCCGCTACTTTTCTCGCTGTACATTAATGCGTTGGGAAATGAGGTTGAAAGTAATGGAAAGGACGGTATCCAATTGTTTCCCGATTTTATTGGCTAAATTATACGTTTGTTTGCGGATGATGTTGTTCTTTGTTCCTACACACCTAATGGTCTGCAGAAACAAATTGACCTTCTATATTGTTATTGCCAAAATTGGCAGATGGAAGTAAACCTTCAAAAAATAAAAGTAGTTGTATTTACAAGGGGTGGTGTTCTTAGTAAAAACGAAAAATGGTACTATAATAAAGAAATGATAGATGTACTCTCCAGCTTTAAATACCTACATGCTGAGTTCAGATAGTATGGTAAATAATTTGGTTATGAAGGGAAATGAATGGGTAGTATCGGCTTACAAATTGACGTTGGTAGGTTCCATAACGTAAATCGAGCCGATAGATATTGCTGTTGTTGTCAGTCCAATGAGGTTGAGGATCAGTTTCATTTTATTCTGATATGCCCTGCTCATGAACATATTAGATGCCATTATATGCCCTCAAAGTATTTGAAATATCGCACCCACCCTAGGTTTAATATGTTGATGTCTGCACATGGGGCAACCTTAAAACAGGTTATGCTTTACTGCCATCATGCTATCAAACAAAGGAAAGTTCTGTTGAACTAAAGAAAATTGCAGTAGATAGCACATGCATGCGTGCCAATTTGTCTTGTTACATACTTTGTCATATGCTGTAAGTTATGTATGTTTAACAATACAATTATATTATCTTTGTATCCGGGCCTATGGCCTCATAGTATGCCTACAATAAAGTTTATATATATTAAGGGATACTATTTTAGAAGAACTGGTTATGGATTTGTGTTAAGCACTGTATGTCAAAACTGAAAAGCCCGATTGACATTTTGGGCAATGTCACACAAAATGGGAGGAGAGGGAAATTTTAGATCAGTTAACTACATGCATAAAAATTACATTAACGAGCCTTTTCGGTTAAATTTGAGTTTAAATTTGTGTTAAGCACCGCATACTCAAATTGAATACCCTGATTGTCTTAACATTTTAAACAAATGTCCCACCACATGAGAGGTATTATCTGTTCAGCTCATTACATGCATGTAAATTACTATAATTACTATAACTTTTCAAGTAAATTTGCATTAAGCACCACATTTGAAATTCCAGATTATACTGAAGTTTAGGGTAAATATCGAACAACAGGCGACGAAAGGGATATTATCAGTTGGGATCACTATACGCATTAAACGAATCTGAAGAGCTTTATATAAACATAATGATATATTTTCTATTGTCACCTTAAATACAATATAAATGCATTCCCATTTATTGGCGGACGGGCGAGGTCTTTGGCAGCCTATCTGCTAAGTATTTTTGACCATGACATAATGCTATCCATATCAATGGATGTAAGGACAAAATTAATAAGAATATTATAAAATCATCAAGTTTCTCTTTCAATTCAAAGTGGTTGTTTAGACGAGTTCTATGATGAAAATATTTAAATGCAGACAAAATTCTGCCCTCGGAAAGAAGACAAGTATAAATTCGTGGGAGCCGTTAATTTTTCAACTGCCTCATGCAGCGGTTTGGCAATAAGGGGAGCTAACTCTGGTGCGGATGTTAACATAACGCTCGTAAATGCGGTCACAGGCTCACAGACACGGTACTCTTCAATAAGCGATCAAACATAACATTGCATCGTGTGCCTCTGATGCATTCAACTGTTGTAGCAATCTGGTCCGTATTGAGGAGAGACTTATTACTTTGATATACGATTGGTGGATCACAATGCGCTACAAGTTATGATCGCTGGTATTAGTCGGATGGCTCCTAGTTTCTTGGACGGGTGATTGGAGGGAGCTTCCTGGTGCTGGCTGAGCTAATGAGGAGCAGGAAGCTGATATCTTTGTGATGCCTTTGAAATGTCCTGTAATTATCTTGCTATGTTTCTGTTTGTTGCCAGTGATGTTGGAGGTGGTTACCTTCACCTATTGGGCCGGCACGCCGCCATTTGTGTGAAAGTACGGCTTTAATCCCCAATCAAACAAAGACACCTAGTTTCTTGGAGTAAAATATTGCCTGCATATCCATCTTCAGTCAGTTATACGCTTACTTCTGGGTTTACGAAATAATGCTGTTGATAATATGCTGGAGTGCTATTCATATCAGGTTATACACACATATAAATTGGTGGAATCTAGAACATAAGATGATTTTTCGATTTTAATTGATCTACATCCCTGTGCCAGTGTGATTGCTTTTAGAAATATATAAATATAACTTGATAATACATACAGTTTTTGTTCCAGTATGATATCCAAAGGTTTCTGATTGTTTTGTTTTTGTTTGTTGCTAAAATACAATTTGAGTATGTTCTCCTTGCGTAGGGTTCAACTAGGGACATGTGTGCTTACAAACACATACAGGTATATGTATAAAGTTAAACGACCGCTTAAATCTAGCGAACTCGAGAAATGTAACATTAATATCTAGTTCTATTTTAAGCGACTGAGGCATTGGCCTATTTTTTGTAACCATAGTACGATGTTGAATTGTGGGTCATTGCACTGTGTTTGTCCTCCGGCTTGCTTGTCTACAGTGTTGTAGTTTATTAAATTATATAATGTAAACGTATTTTTTAATCAATTAATCTGTGTACGGAACAATAATTAGCATAAGTTAAGGATAAATCTTTCCAATATAAATGAGAAGCCTTACATAATAACGTAATAATCTACGTTGGGCTATATTGGGCTGGTTTCGGTGGTCTGGCACAAGACAAGACAGGACAAAGCACAAGTACACAATTGCACTCAAGACAAGTAGGTCTACCAACGCAATGCATGGTGGAATAATAGGTGCACATGAAAAGTGTAAGACAACACAACAATTGACTTGGTGTTGGCCCTAAACCAAACGCGTATCAGCGTACTTACTGCAAGCTCCCCTCAAATAGCCGTGTTGTAACAGCAGTTGGTCAAATACATTGATAGATTTTGACAGCATGCAAATATGCGCACAGACATATAAAACGGAATAGATTTATAGCGTAGTAAGAAATACATAATAACTTCGTCTGCTATAACAAGAAAGGCATATGCTACTCCGACGTTATTGAAAAAAACAAGAAGCCAAAATCCTAAACCAAGGGACAGAATTCGATTTATTGACAATGACGATCTCAGGCTTACATATGTATCCTTTAAGCTTGCATTTTACTTCCGCGATAATATACCAGGGACGTCTCAGAGTTGTCACAGAAAAGACCTTGACATTTGATGTTGACGGCCACTGACACTGGATATGCTCAGAACAACAAGGGTCTCAACCAATAGTATTCTCGCGATAGTTTCTATAGTGGACGATACTAAGACAACTCTCGTACGCTATGCCATGCCATCGAGCGTTTCCGCAAATATTTGAGGCGACGTATGACACAGACCAGCAAATAAAATAAATGCACAATAAAATGGTCCGGGTGTATAACTGGTATTTACAGCAGAATGTTGATATAATGTCTGATTTGGAGGATATCGTGCCTTAACGCGTTCTACCCCGACAGTATTCAATTGTTAATTTCTTTGAATGCATAGCATTAACTCCAGGGAGAGAAAAATAATAATGTGTTTTATGGATATGCAACTTCTGCATTTATTGACGAGAAACGACCCCGAGCAGATTCTGGATTTATTCACGAGCAACGTTTTGAAGGTAATCAGCTTAAATCCGTGTTGGCATCTGCCCCGAAAGGATCTCGTAAATAAATACAGAAATTGTCTATCAATGAGATACCTAATTATAGCCCACTTTTTCCAAAGTATAAATTTAAGTGAGAATTCCAACCCCTATCTAGCGATTGCCTAAGAGGCCTTTTCCCGGGGTGGTACTGACAAACTCCAACAAACACGTTTTCCCGTGTAAGTGATCAAATTATACGTCCGAGAGCTTCACAAATAGCGGCAAGTGCTCGGAGCTCATTCCCACTAACTTGAAATTTACTTCAAATAAAAATTACATAAATCCAAAATGTGACAGGCAGTCACTCTTCTATGATAATAAATAATTGCACTGATTTGTCTGCTAATGACTAATCTCAACAACTACGAAATAAAGAAGGAGAATAAACGCCAAAGATCGGTTTCCCTTGATAATGTGCGTTTGTTGTCAAAAACTTCAAAAAAGTGACGCGCCGATATTTCTTGTTAGTCCATTTTGTTCAGTTATTTGGTCAAATGTGGAAGCAGTTGGTTCGAGTTAAGCTTATATATCATTGACTGCAAAGATGGAACATTTTCGAAATGTGTCAGATTTTGGGTATAAAAGAACCGCAAATAGAAGGTCTCCTATATGAGTTGACAACACAGGTCAGCAGGAGCATAACACATCACAGGTCAGCTTACCTTAATAAACATGAAATTATAAATAAAGTTCGACAATTGTCTTAAAATCCGACTGTATTTACTATCCATTTGGTGCCTTCCTTCTGGCCGCCACCCTCCGCTGATCGTCGCTCAATACCATGCAATAACTGATGCATTGTAATGACTTATGCGGTGCAGTGACCCACTCATCTTTGCGAGCCAAGGTTTAGACATAGGTGTATTAACCTTGGAACAATACAAACTTCTATCGTGTTATCTCAGTCGAATAAGGGCGCACAATCATAAGCCGATTCAACTACATTAAGATTCCATGACCGAAGGAAATAATGACGGAAAGCAGTGCTCGAAATCATCTTTTTAACATGACCAGGATCAGGTTTTCTTTTCATAGTTTAAATAATATCCAAATCCAGTCGTTGTTCTATTTCTTGGAGTCACATTTTAGCTTTTAGCTTTTCAACACAGACGGGTTGTACACAAGGCATCGAGGTAAAACCGGGGACAGTTTAAATCACATGTTGGAGTCTGAAGATGTTTGTACATTCTTAACGCTATTCGCGGGCCTCCCACGAGATTTCATGCGGAGATTCATGCTCGAACGTATCACTGAGCCATCTTTTCGTTGATTATTTCCTGCTTTTCGGGATTTTTATTAAAAGAAGTTTGCATGATACATTCGCCAGAATTTAACTTACAATCAAGTGTGTAAATGAAATACTCAAAGACTTGCCGAATCACAAGCTTGATAAATCCAAGAAAATAAGAATTTAAAAAACATAGTTCCTGAATTCCGGTTTGAAGTCAAGCAGAGAAAGATGATGCAAGTCTTATATACCACCATTGACGATGGGTGTCTTGGGTCAGCGGTTTTAATACGTGTTGATAGGATGAAATAATTCACTGTTGCAGACGGTGTAAATGAAAGAGAATTGTGTATATCCATGTTTTGCAATGATCTTGACGTTGAAAATGAACCAATAAGTAAATATTTCAAGCAACAGCGACTGCCGACGACATAAGTGGAAATGATAACAATCCCTCAGATATTCATTAACAGCATTACAAAATAGCTAATATGCGTCACATCTTCTCGGAACAGTCCGAACGGCGAGGTTATTCTGAAACCAGGCAACAAGGCTGGTTGATACGTTGGTGTTAGAATCTGTGCAGGTAGGTCCGCGAATAACTGATTTGTGTAAATCATATGTTTATAAGTTTTGTGTCTGCGATATAATGACCAATATGAATAGAAATATTTAAGCATAAACCATAATATCTCACAGACAGCGATTTGGTTATTTTATCACCCGCTGGTTGTAAACTGTACCACACATGTGGAGAAGGAGGCCTATTCGCAGAACGCAAACTCTTTAGTTACATTCTAAACACAATGACACTTCAAAGCATATATTCGCGCCAGGCAGTTTCTGCACGGTAAAACTGGTCATTTACGGACGACTTCCCGTTCTAATCGCTGATTAATTGGGTGTTGTTTTTCAAAGACAACACCATGCATTGCTTTTTCACCCTTAACGTCAACCTTAATGTTTTGAATAGTGTTGTTTCAGACAGCTATGTTGATGTGTTAATGAGTCTCAGACCTGTAAATGTGTCTTATTAACAGTTCCCGTATCTAAGTGGTGTGTGCACCCATTTCCTTCAACATGGGATTCAGAAAATGCGATAAACCACATCAATTACAAAAATTGTCTGCTTCGTGTTTCTTCCGCTTAGATGGCATTTCAATTTAATAGCCATTTTGGATGAGTATTTCTTCCTTCCTTCATAGGCATCGGTAATAGTTTAGAAGTCCTACCAGTTGAAAAAAAAAAACAACCGAAATATAAATAATATAAAAAAACCCCCCAAAACCCACCAAGAGATGACGCTTTTTGCATTAAGACTGTAGATGTTGTTCCCAATATGATGCCAGGAAAACATTTCTGTTGAATTCTAATATGTTCAACATATAGCATTGGGTTTTATAATCTCCTTACACAGGGATATCTAACATCGTTTATTAAACTGGTTTAACAAACACCTTTTATAGCATTTATCAGAAGTTAGTAATCACAGTTTAATATTGTTTTGTGGTATTTACTAACGATGGCTTATTTCTACCAGCTGCAAAAAAAAAGAAAGATTTAAAATAGCCTTCAAAACATGTTGAATCTCCTATATTCCTGCAGCACATTCCATGTTATAACCGCACCAATCAGTGGATGCTTTGTACTTCTGGCTGATGATGCTATTTGCAATTATTCCAAATTTAGACATAGAGTCAGTTTATTGTCAACATTCACTACTGTAAGTTTTATTTCCATATAAATCCGAATGTGTAGAACGGGGATTTTAAGTTCCGAGAACAACGAAAAGCTTGTATCTGCTTTGACCATTTATGGTCATGTGAAGGAAACGAGCATGATATTGATCTCCGCGTGTCTGACACAAGGTAGCAGTGATGTCACTGACAGCTCTATCGATCCGATCACTTTCTAGGTCGTGTGTACCGATAAACTGCTGATTCATTGAGGGCCACTCATCCACCTATGGATTGCTGATTGACAGCTCTACATATACTGTTTCTGATGGTAATTGTCAGGGAATTCTTCCTTGTGATCATTTCCTGTCTAACCTTTCATGTAGTTTGATTTTTCTCACGTTTGGTATATATAATTGGCTAATATAGATTGTTGTTTTCGCAGCAAACTGCTCATTGAAACTGTTGCATTCAGCAACCCTCGACCGCACATAAACAAATAGAGTTTAGATAACCTGTTTTACATCACCATCCCAAGGTTGCTGACAAGCCAAGATAGTGCCATCTGATTTATAGTCTTAATTTGTGGATTTTTAACCAATAGCGTGTTAAAGAGAATGCACTGTTATTCAGTGTCAATTGCATGCAGATAATTTCACGAACATAGGTAAACACTTCCATACAATACCGCCACCCTTCACCCCCTTCCCGCCTTAGGGATAAAGTGAAGAAAGACTGCAAGCACGGATACTTGGTAAAATTGCAGTGTCCCACCTCCTGATAGTGGCGGCGCAAGGAAATGTCAAGCCGAGGGAGATAAACCAACGTGTTAATTGGCTAGACTATTTAGGCCTATCAAATTACACAAGAGATACTTGATAAATGCTAGCCCGATCATTGGGTTTAAATGTTTGCTCTTTTTAATAATTCGGACATTCCTCTTGCAAACAGTCGACAAGGGTAATGGTGATATGATAAATAAGTCGGCAGAGCTGATTTTCTGAGCTAGATAAATACATACTCTAGTTCATGGGTTGTCTAGCGTGAAGCGTTTGTTTGGTGGTAATCACTGGTTAATCAACAATTACATCCATACCCAACTGGTCATTTCGGTTCACTTTCTGTCCTTGAATTGTTTATTCTCAGATATTAAGGTCAGCCAGTCCCAGGTTTCGCCCACGATTCGCTTCCGGGAGACACTATTCCGACAAGCACCAAACTGGGTATTTGATTGATTATCGGTACATATCCAAAATGACAAACTGATTTTTAGGACATGGCAGGCTATAAAAACTCATTAACTAAGGACAATTTACAATATTTGATTATGTGGAGTTTAATATTAACTAAGGACAGCTATAGCACCTGATATTAGGGGACACATTTCGTAATCGTATTCCTTTTTCTCCTCTCCGTTGATCGATCGCTTACACTTTATCATTCCATTTGAGTCGGGTCTGTTTTTACTGACGTTATCCCATGCATGTGACATCCAATACAATTAGTTGCAGAGAGAAGTCAACATTATACCTGAATCTGGATCGTGGTTTGACCTAGCTGGATCGACGAGTCTTGCATGAAGGAACTATTAAAGATTTAAGGAGTGGTTTTGGCATGGTTGATAAGTTGAAACCTCACTAGCGCTGATAGAATGGCTGTATGTCTTGGATGGTAGAGGTTTAGAACCCGGATGGTGTGCTCATAGAAACATGTGCGATTGACTCAGCCATGGAACCAGCCAATCAAAACAAAGGTTAGGAGGTCTAATGGAACAGATTTCTTATTCTAACTCCTCTGCAGTTGTGAATTATACGCACTGAACTTTGGCCATTTCCCAAAACGTGTATTCATCAGTATAACGGAGCTCTGTACCAGGTAGCACCAAATAGATCATATCGGTGCATCTTCAAGTAACTTAGTAACAAATAAGAGCTGATAGTAACGCATTGCTAGTTTGGGTTCAAATCTGCGCGTAGGAGTATAGGATTTTTTTAAAAAGATTTAGCAATTTCACCAAACACTTAATTGAAATTCAGCAGTATTGATATTTTAAAATTAATAACTATACCGATATACCATATAATTTTGTATCCTTTTTAACCCATATTTAAGGCATAACCAATATTTTTTTCAACCCAGATCATTTAATGATTTTAAATATGTGATTATAATTTTAGCGAGACTGTCATTAAGAAAAACTCACTAATGTGACAGCATATCAGACCATTTGATTAAAACCTTCGCCGTCTTTCCTCCATGACAACTAAACACATATCAGCCCAAGGAAACCACGGCAGACGTCACATGTCATTTTGTACCCATCAAATGCAATCTAATTTTTCAACACAGCCTGAAACTTTGGGATTTACCCACGCCACCACATGTGTCCAAGAAAGTCAAGTTGCGGAGATCTACTCTTCGCCACAGTTTTGGAGATATCTAGCTCATTTCAAAAAGATTTGCATTGATATAATTTGCAACATGGGTCTGGTTAAGTTTGTTTGTTCGATTGTGTTTAACGTCGTTTTCCAGGGTATTTCACTTATATGACGACGGCTTGTACATTTCACACTGTACACAGCCTGATTACTGGGGACCACCGGGAGGAAACCTCGTAAAAACCACCCCGATGATTGCCGGAGTCACAACATGTGACTTCGAGTTGTCTCTTAGTTCTGAGAACCAGGGCAACTCCTGTCGCCACTATTGATATGCTATTTGTTAACATACTGTGCGAATATTAGTACAAGTATATTGTACTAATATTCGCACAGTATTTTAACAAATTTATTGCCGTGCATGAATAGGCATATACAATTTTAAAGTCTTTTACAATCTGACCGCTGATCTGTTTGTGGTGTCAATTTTCCGTCCTGTTGTTGTCGTCCTGTATTTGTCCCGTCCGGTCTTTGATTGTTCCCAGTGGTTCCGAGGGTGGATTCCTTCACCCATTGGGCTGGCACGTCGTCATATAAGTGAAATACCCTTGAGTACGACGTTAAACCCCAATCAAACAAACAAACAAACTTGATGGCTCTAAATTGTTGGATCACAGCTGTGTCTCATATTTTTATTTGTGCATCCAGACAAATGAAAAGATGACATTTTGGGTTTTGAAGCTGAGCAGGACAACACCAATGCACCCGAAGCACCAGAGTTACGGTCCCCCTGGGGCAAGCGCTTCATGACATCTATACTTCTCTGTATGGAGGAGTGCATGGATATTTGATTCCTGATCACGAATCGATTAGACAGTGGTTCACCACAGTTAACCCAAGAGGAGTTCCTAGACCAATGCTGTTGTGTAAATATGGACCTCTCAAAGACATGTATAGGACTTCAGTGGTCAGTCTAGCTGACAGGTGCATGATTTATCACAACTCACACATCAAACAGTCTACAGGATACATAGTGTTAGCCAGAGGGGTGTCTCGCTGTCTTTGAAACACCCAAGAAGCAATTTGAGACACCCGGTTTCAGCCAAATTTAACATGGGGAAGATAGGGGAACCGTAAAATGAGACACCCTGTTTCTATCAAAATCGTGATGTGAGACACCCTCTTCCTAATTCCTGGCTAATACTATGACAGGATATGTAAAAAAAATGCCATTTGGAACTTTAATACTGAATACTATTGGATGTCAACATGTGGAAGTAACATCCATATTAAACTTGATGGAAATGTGTCCTATCATTACAGGATATGTTTTGATATCTTCAGGTGTTGGCTGATAAGCATAGGTTTCAGTGTAAGCCGGGAGGGGTATAATTGGCTTGTGGTATATCTTTTGTTCAAATCTTTTGTTCTGAATGGTTGAAAACGTGACATTGAACAGAACATGAGGTTGCATAATTTCTGTCAATGCTGTGCAATAATAGTGATGTTGTACATGTACGCTGGGATGTTGAAAATAATTCTTCTGTCTGTAACAGTAAAGGTTATCTCCCCTTTGCTTACATGACATGGTTCTCCAGTGAAGCAGTCGCCAGTTTCCCATCACACGAAAGTGTTCTCTTGCAAAACAAAGGAAGGCTTACAATATAAATTTATTTTTTCTAATTATCATCACTAATAAAACTTGGATATGAAGTACTGCCTGTTTGAGAATCGAAAATCATTGACAAGTGTTGTCCAACTTGTGCTTCGTATAATATCTGATCGGTCCCATTGTTGGTCATCAAGTAACTTTTTAAAAAACTGACCTTGACTTTCAAATCAGAAATACCTGTGAAGACCATTATTATTCACTTTACTAATCGCAGCAAGGAGTTATCAGTGTTTGCAGTGTTTTATTTCTTCCGCTAAACATCTGTGAACAGGAATAATGCAGCCAAGCCTTCAGTTATTCTGATAGGTCTTCGCCAAACACTTCATCATAATGGCATTCAATTCAGTCTGAAAGGTCAAATAACACACATTGTTATTCATTATTTTAATTTTATATTTTAACTCCTGACAGCCTTTAAGCCATTTCACATGTGTAATTCAGTATTTGGAAGGAAATGCCAATGTAAGGTCCTGCCACGCGATCACCCACACAACTGGTTGTGAAATATTATGTTTTAACAAATATGATACAACAATTTATAGACTTTATTGAATTTATCAGATTTATTACAAAGACTTATTACATTATTTGTGTATTTACAATATGTAATACATGGAAATTATGTTCCTTTTCTTAACTGAGTAACAATTTAGCAATCTTTTCTTTTGCATTGAAAGAAAACTTGTCAGATATTGTCCAATCCTCCCACCCCTGAGCAATCTCAGCACAACAGACAACCCATTTGCACCCAGTGCCCCTTCTCCCTAAATCATCAGAACCCCAAAACAGTCCGATTTCTTCCAGGGTCCCTACTGTATATGTACCATTCAAGATTTTAATTTCATCTATGTATTGATAATACAGATGAGATGTGTGAGGTAAGGTATGTAATTCAATAAATCAACCCCAATCAGCTATATGACTTGTATGATAGGAGCACCTGCAGTGTTGTATAAGAGCATTTAACCTTTGCATTGTTACAAGCTAAAACTGGACTAGAAGTAATAATGATGTACATTCAACACACCCAGCATTCATTAGGAGTCCGTCTGGTCAATAGTGCGATCAGAATCCAAATTAATGACTGGACTGCAGTTCATAATGCAGCCAGCAATTCAGTAACCCCTATACTGCTAACTGAAATACAAATTTATTAGATGCAATATGTCAGATAGACTTGGGATCTGTCGTTGGGGATTAAGCTTGCACCTGATCCAGGCTTGATGTTTATCCCATATGTTTTGTTTTATATGATGTTGTTCATTTATTTAAAGTACAGACAGGGATTTGACTGCCATACCAGATAAACTTTTTCTCCAGATACCTTGATCAATTTATAACTGTCCCTAATTTTGTTCAATTAGCAAATTAATAGTTATTGGTACCAGCTCATTATTATGACTATGCGTTGATTCAGTGAAACAAAATACACCCTACACGAACACCCTGGTTTAAGTTTAAGCTCTATTGGTTGTATAATATATCACATAATTACTGTAGCAGTAATGAGTATCTATTAACGCAAGTATTATTCTGTATACTAACATTCGACTGAAAATCACTCTCTGAGGATAATGTTTGAGCTTTTCACACCAAATGCAAGGGCTTAGGCAGACACCCTTCCACCAATCCAAATGGACACCCTGAAGTGAACAACTACCTCATTTGGACACCCTGCTTTAAGAGACTTTAACATACAGGAGATGGGAAAAGTGTCAAAATTGGACACCCAGTTATTTGAAAAGTGAAACAAAATGACCAGTTTGGACACCATACTTTTGATTTCTGGCTAAGCCCCTGCATGACGGTTTTCAAACAAACATGACAATGATATAAGAACAGTGACACACTATTGACTAGACTATTATTCAAGGCTTAACAGTTTGATAATAATCTAGTCATAATACAGAGGACCTTTTGTGCTAGCGAATTTACAAGTTATACATGTCATATAAATTTGTAGCAGTTAACAGCACGGATACACTGCCAGTAATTTTTCAGCCAGCCAACAATTATATTTGTGCACAGGCTTAGTTTTTATTTAATTACTGTTATTAAGGGTGATTAATACTTCT
>JAVFBW010142886.1:0-12800 GCA_034783835.1 Mopalia ciliata | reverse complement strand
ATATTGCAGCCCGGAGTATCGCTTTAATAAGTGCTGTCATAATAAAATGTGAGTTTTAGATGGAGGACAATTTAATGCTTAATAACAAAAAGTGTCATTTTATGGCAGGAACATAAAAATAATAGTTTTTACAAATATTATTTTTTGCATCCCAACAATTAAATTTAAAAACTTTAGGAACAATTATTTTAATAAATATGATATAGTTATTTAAATTAGGTCAAATTTGTGGAGGTAAATTAACACACACATTTTCCAAGTAGGCCATTTCCTGGTATAGTGGTATAGATCAATGTACATGTACATTTATAGCCAGTTGCCTTTGGAGATAAAGTTTGAGTTAGAGCTTAATTTTTGTGAGAAATTTAACATTTGTTCCATGGATGATCGGCAGTTACATATAATAGTGACACAAGTGGTCACTTCTCCGAATCACATGAACACATTGTAGCTCTTTTTAAACACAATTTAAAAATGAAATGTAGATAATATGCCATACTGGGAGACTAGATAAGGCTGTAGAATTTCCACATCACTATTATAGGTGTATTTACATTTGGACACATTTCCACATTTCATGAATAATTTTTGTCAGGTTTTTATTATAATTTATGCCTGTTCACTTAGGCGAATGTCAGTGTAATCAAAATGTTAGCTTATTTATGCTGTCAGTTATGGCTGAACAATAATTGTCAAACAGAGCATTTCTATATAACACTTCACATTATGGTTGAGAAAGTGTTCACTCTTTGGTTTGTTTGTTTGATTGGTGTTTAATGTCGCACTCAAGGGTATTTCACTTATATAACGACGGATTGTGGAAAACAGGAAGGAAACCTCGTAAAAAGCACTCCAGCCATTGCCAGGGCCACAACATGCTACTCGCTCATATACCTCAGGGTCCACAGGTGGACTCGATCCGGTGAATGGTAAATCGAAGCAGGTTCAGTTTAGGAAGCGCACTCGCTACCACTAAGCCTTGGACACAGTCACACAGGCCCACTCTTTGGAAGTACACTGCAGTCATTCACAAGAAGTGAAACTGGTCATTTTTAATGCTATTAGCACGGTGTTAAACACCAAACGATGAATCCCATTCACTTAGTACTCACGCAGAACTAGAGTATAATTATTTCAGCAAACATGTCATCTGAACAGAAAATTTTACACAAATTTAACAAAACCTTCATTGTTCTATGGTTGTACATATGTACATGTACTAGTGCCAACAATGTTGGAATATACCGCTGTCAGACTCGAATCATCTATAAGACATCATTTAATCATTTATTAAATGATAAATAAGTAATGACTTCTCTAGACATGTACACTGGTCAAGATTAAAGATTAAAACTCATGCTTGGGGAGTCTTTAGATGATCCATAGGTTTCAACATTGATCAACATCCCTGAAACCCGGGCCTGTGCTGTTGGGGAGAAGGGACAGAACGGGGTCTCCCCATGGTTATGCAAACTTACTTTAGGAGTATCTGTTTATAAGTTTCCCAAATTGTTTGCAGTCTTAGTCTAAATTTGCATTTGTACAACTGATTTTGACAGATTTTGTCATCCGATAATCAAGGAAGATTGTGTTTTGAAGCACTTTTACTTTTTTTTTCAACAAGGCACATTTATGTATTTGAAATGTCAGCAAACTAGGGGAAAATGCAACTGTTTATATCACAGCACAGGCCTGGAAGGTTCATCTACATCAGCTTCACACGTTTATTCGGTTGATGATGATATCAGAAGTTCGGAATATAAAAAAGTAAAGATGAATTTACCATAAAATCTGATAAAATTACTGTCTTTATTGTCCTCATATCCGTGATGTGTAAATCTGATATATATTATCAATAAATCATCTAACTTCTTAAAGATGTAAGATGTAGCTGACAGAGCATGACTATACCACTCTAAATAGTGAATATTTTTTGCTTTTAACACATTATTGTCAGGTTGATTGAATGATTGATTGATTAATGTTTTATGCCACATTCAATGGTATTTCAGCTTTGCTATGGGATGGACACATTATTGTCAGGAAATACACGTCTAAAAGCTCACACATCTGTAAGTTAAGTATGTACATTGTAACCTTATGCCAGTTAAAATCACTTTGATTATTTGTTTGATATGGGTTTAAACATACTCATGACTGAGTATTTGACTTCTATGAGGACAGACTGTCCACTTCACACTGTGCCTGGCTAAAGTATGGTGGAAAACTGGGGAGAAACCTTGTAAAAACCATCCTTGCAATTGCAGAAACCACACTGTGTGACTAGACACACATATTAAACCTGATGATTGACAGGTGGATTGAAACTGGTGCATGGAAGATCATAGTATGTATATAGTAGACATGCTAACCATTATTAAAGCCACGGTCGCCAAGAAATTTAGTAGAAAATTGCATATTTAAAACATGCCTATAAATTATTATACTGATACAGAAATAAAAGTAATAAACCTTTAAAATTTGTTATTGGGACAAATTCATTGACAAGGTCATGGAGATTTAATAGGATTATCACATCAGATTAGCATCTCCTCTATCCTTGTATTTGTCATAAGATTATGTGCAGTTGTGCGATGAATCAATAAAATATGCCTTAAAGTGATAAGATTTTTTTCTTGATTTTAGAGCCCCAAGGGGTCCAGCAGGATAAAGTAATGTAACAATGATGTAAGAGATAATAAATTAGCAGGATTTACTATGGTGAAAATTCAGGTCATTTTATCATCAGAGTTAGTAGTTGGGTTACACAAAGTTCCTGGGTTCGATCTTGCATGAAGGCCTGCAAATTAGCAAGCCAATGAACCTACATAGCAAGGGCTTAGGCAGACACCCGTCCAAATGGACACCCTGAAGTGAACAATTGACTCATTTGGACACCCTGTTTTAAGAAACTTTAATATGCGAGAGAAAGGAAACTATAAAAATTGGACACCCAGTTATTTGTACAGTGAAACAAAATGACCATTTTGGACACCATACTTTTAATTTCTGGCTAAGCCCCTGACTATATTATAAGCTTATAAAGTCCCAGATAAGGTACTGGTACATATATTTTATTTTTTATTTATCCAAGGTTAGATCAAAAAGATTAAATCTCACTTAAAAATTAGTTGCCAAAATAATTGTCATGACTCCTGGTTGTGTGAAGAAAACTGGGTAGTGCTTGTAAATTAACTCAGAAAAACCACAACTATTGGTTGCTGGTCTATGGTTGCATACCGATCCATAGGAATTGAACCTGTGTCCCTAGAGGTGAGAGGGATATCATGTAGACTTTACAAGGTACATTATAGACCATTCTTACATAGAGTTATATTTCCTTTGTTATTTTTGTTAACTATATGTAATGTCACAATCATGAATATTCTTACCTTATCATGAAAATTGTCTCTATCTTTGGTGAGCCTTTGACATCTGCATGCTAATTATCCACAACAGTCCCCTATGACAAGTAAAAGAAACAAATGATATGATGAGGCAAGCCAGTAAACATGTATACTATACACAATGTGACCTGCATAAAAGCCTAGTGATGAAACATTCACTCAGCTTTATAAACTTTTAGACATAAGCAATGATCTGAATTCCATTCTATTCAGTATTTAACTCAAACATCCAGAGCTGTTACCTTTATTAACATCAATCCATTCAGTAGGAGAGATTCATCTACTTAATACATTGTATGTGGAGTGTACATTTCATGTCAGCCACAGGGCCTGTAACCTACACAAGCTATTTATAGAACTTTTACTCACAATGGTTTAATATCGGTAATATCAATCTAAACCAATTCATGTGGAGTAATGAAGTAGTCACACAAAACATACCATTGTATACATGTAGAACTCGTGCAGCCGTGCAGGCTATTCAAAACAAACAGTAACCCCACTTAAAAGAATAACAATCACCAAGTCAGAAACATACATGAACAGTACATCTGACAAATGATGACAAACCCATGACATATCTATAAGCTTACACACTACTGTTTACTGTTACTGTTTAAAAAAAAAAAATGTATGGAGAAATTGAGCCTATTAAAGTCATGTCAGTGGAAATGTTTAAATGTTTTTTTTAAATAAATGTAGCTAACCAGAAAGTACATGCACATGAACAGAGATATTGCCTGTCTACCTGTCATAGACAGATGGATTTTCACAAGTGACAGGTGAAAATAAAATCTGTTTTAAATAAAGAATTAATGCATATTTTTTAAAAATGTTATTTAAAAATAAAGTACATGTAGTAAACCAGAAATCATATTGTACATGATGGCATGTCTATGAACAGAAATATTGCCTGTCTACCTGTCATGGACAGAGGGATTTTCACAAGTGACGGTGAAAATAAAATCCACCTATAGTCACAATAAGTGGTTTTAAAAAAAGAATTAATGTGTATCTTTAAAAAATGTCATTTAAAAATAAAATACATGTAGTTAACCAGAAATCATATTGTACATGATTACATGAACAGAAATATTGCCTGTCTACCTGTCACAGATAGATGTATTTTCACAAGTGACAGGTGAAAATAAACCTGCCTGTAGTGGGCAATAAGATTTTTTAAATAAAGAACTAATGTTTTTTTATATATAAAATTCTGTGTTAATTGATCAAAAATAAGACTGTGTTCACCTATTCTTTGCTCAATGGAACATTCACATGAGTCACCAGTATTACTTTTCAAACGTTTAACTTTTTATATTGGTAAATAATAAATATGATCCTTATTCCGCAAGTGGATGTGGGTCCTATTCAACTTTACACACACACAAAAAAAGAGGACAGGTAGAAATTGACAGACAGGTAGAAAATAAAACTACCTGTCTACTAGGACAGGTGGAAATTTTCAAACATTTCAACCTCTGTTCAACCTCTGATTATTAGTTCTCCATTAATTTTTTTTAGAAAATCTACTATTCATGAGATAAATGTTAACTGTCAATATTGCCAATGGGTCAAAGAGATCCTGTTTAAGATAATATGTTGAGGTTTCTGTCTTGTGTCAGATTCAGATTCTCCTATGCTGTCATTTTTTATGTCACCAGAGACATTGATGGGGGTTTCACCCAACCAAAATAACCCCAAAATTAATCACATGTACATATGTAGTACAAGCAAACAAAAAAACATAAATTTCGCTTTCCAATGAATACAAATTGTTCACATTTTTTTTACAGTTTAATTACTAAACCTGGCAGTAGAGAATAAATAAGTTTGTTCCACTGGATTTTCATTGGTAGCCAGATAAAGGCTCTAGAGAGGAATTCTTTTTGTAATTCCAATTGATCTAACTAACCTAAAACAGCCGGCCTGCTACATATAAAAGTATTGTAATATCAAAATCTTGACCCTTAAATACCTTCTACTCTCTCGCAAATACCTAGGTATAGCAATGCATACTGTAGTGTCCATAAGAGAGGCAAAATCCTAAAGAACCCACTGTATACTAATTATTAATTAAGGAGAAACTTCCCTAAGCTTATAGATCAGAGAGCTTGTTCCAAGAGATGAATGTAGAATGTTAAAAAGTTGATGAATCTTCTCATGTACATGTAATAGATAAACTGCCACAGACAATCGCTATACTGTAGCTGCGACATTAAGCTCTTCTTTACTGGACATATTTGTTGCCATGGAAACCTGAAATTTGTCCATAGTGGTATTTGTTAAGACCTCTGTCGTCATTTTGACACCTCATCATATTGCCACATCCTCAAAACCCTTGACACTTTCGGTGGCTCAGGTTTTGACTTGGTTTGAAACTGATAGCAGAGGCCTTAATAACATCACTATAAACTATGGCTCAGGTTGAAGCCACTTAACATTAAATTTGTTTATATACATGAATTATCTAATTAGTACATATATTAAAGACAAATACAAGGTTAGTTAAGTGACATTACCTGTAGATCGACAACTTTAAGTGGGATGAAAATAAAATATAAAAGTTTTTCCAGGGTTGTATGGCATTAACTACATATAAATAATCTATAAAACAAAGTTGAATATAGTTCTGAAAATAAAAAGGCATATAATATTTATTTTTTCATGAACTTGCAGATTGCTTTTCATTTGACTTTTTGGTATTGACCTTGAGATCATGCTCCCCAAAGCTGTGTTCCTTTTCAGTGGTTATAAAATACTTTGAGCACATTCTCAGCAATGTTTATGTTGGGCAGGGCTAAACAAAAGTAGGGAATGTCATTGCGTGGAAAGTTACGAGTCACACAGGAAACTTCTCGAGTGAGAGAATTTATTTATTTTTTCCTTATTATTAAAAGTTGGAAAGGTTGTTTGATTGGTGTTTAACGTCGTACTCAAGGGTATTTCACTTATATGATGACAGATTGTCCACCTCGCACAGCTACCTTTCAAAAACCACCTCCGTGATTGCCGGAGCCAAAACATGTGACTCGCTCATATACCTGATGATTGACAGGCGGACTCGATCCTGTGAACGGTAAATCGAAGCAGGTTCAGTTTAGGAAGTGCACTCACTACCAATAAGCGACGGCCGCGGGCCAAGTTGAAAAGGAAGATGAGTTTCAAAGATGGTGCTATAAAACAATATCTGAATTGTTTATGGAAGTAAACCGTTATAACCTTCAGCCTGATATCCTTGTACAACCGTTCAACATGCAGCCAAATTCTGCATGACACTGCACCCATCAGTCAACCAGTTCATTAGTTACAATCATAAATGCTGTTTATAAGTCACTGTTTATGCTTGCATGTTTTCAGAGTATTATTAGGTCGTGTAGACCATCCCAGCATGTCTGACTCCTGTGGACAGTGTAAGGGTGTTTAAACAAGGATTGAGGAAAAGGGTTCTGAACCATGGATGTAAAATGGCATTATGTGAACTGAATTATGATTAGGAAGCGTATATTCCACAACTATAAAGCCACGGCCGTAGAAGTCATGTAGGGTATTGAGTGCGGATAAATGGGATATGTATTCGGTATGTATGCGGGATGGCTCAAAGCATGACTTTGAGGGGAAGTCTACCCACTGACATGTTAACAGGCTTGCAATAGACTAGATGCGAATACATAAGCTTATATCTTATATAGACTATAAAGTAAGTCTTATATAGAGACACGAGATACAGCTGTACCTAAACTCTAGAAATAAGGCCTGATGCTGAATACTTTTTAAAGCGAATTTGGCAGGCCTACTCCTGAGAATTGTTGATTTTGACATGAAAATGGACATCGAGTGGTCTTTTTTGCGTCTATCTAACCCAAAAGTGTTCAAAAAAGAAAACGAAGTGGTTCGAGTCAAGGTAGGGCCACGTTATTTTTTTTATATATTTAAAGATAAAGTTCCGAATTATGGTATCGTTCGGCTATTTCTAGCGTTCAGGTAGATCCAGGGGATATTATAGCACATGCTATATAGGCCAACTGACATACGTTTAGGAAGCTTCATGTAGCATAGCTAGCTATGGACTAGTCCGAGGGGCTCAGACGATAGTTTCGAGTTATTCTCTGAGGGACAAAAACAAACTGTTGTTTTCGGCGTCAGGCATTATCAAAAACAAAACGTCAGGGCCCTCGGACTTGTTATGCATGGACGGGATGTCATGTGAAGTTGTGAACAGGCTGACGGCTTTCCGTTATCAATCAACGTTACCAGAAGTCTATCAAGTATTTTGATAGACTTCTGACGTTACTCATTCACACACAATTGCCTGATCTGCATACCACGAGGGCAAGTAACTAAGAAAGAACTGATACTATTGATTACATAAACATATCTTAAACAACTCAAGCTTTGATTTTCGATTGTGCAAAACTTACCAAACTTTCTCAAACTCAACAAGGCTGAAATTCTGAAGTTTGTTGTAAACAGTAAACACACAAACAACGGAAAATCCTGGCTCTAAAGAAAAAAAGGGCGACGTTTAAAATAACAAATTGATGAATGATTTTGTAAAATATGATAGATTATTTAAAAGTTACCTCAAACATGTTTAAAGGTAAAATTTTATCATTGATTTATTCATTAATATTTGGTCCGCTTTCGGTTGGTTATGCTTTTCACGCAACCGTTAAAATGGCGGAAATTGAAAAGAAGGGACCAATTTTCCCTCAACCAAACCGCTTGTTACCTAACCAAACAAACACAGCCTACGACCAAACTACAGAACTGGATGGAGATAAGGATGCTGAAAAAAGCACAGTGGGCGATGGCGGCAGTTCCAACCCTGGAATTGGTGATCATTACCTTGTTCGTCGATCAGACAACTCTTGGCGTGAGTGGGCAACAACAACACCTGTGTTGAAAATGCAGTCTTTCTTGTATGTGTGTTTACCTGAGTCAGAGTTTTTACTCGTGGATCAGCTACTTGCGGGTTAAATCACGAGAGAAATAAATGTATACTATAGCCCTGCCACGATATGATTAACTTAATATTTGGGTAATACACAGGTACATATGGGAGAGTAGCTCGGTCGGTAGCAGGTCACCTAGCCTGCTGGCCACTTAGCCGCTGTTTTTCCCGGCCTATTGTAAGTGGCAAATTTGCGGTGTTCCTAGGACTGAAGCTTGGCTTTGTATTAATCCGAAGGCACATCAAATGGCGTTTTACTGAAACGATCTTACATGTACCTTAAATATCGTTATAAAATACCTTCTGATTTGACAATAATTGTTCTTTGTTCTGCTTTTTAAGTTTTAATCTATTTTGTAGGTATGATTGACAAAGTTGTTTATGCCATTTACGAGAGCATTCAAGGTGGCGGCTGTCAAATAATATACTTGCATTCTGATAGGCTGATATATGTTAACACCAGATTGACCACTCTTATCAAGTTCCATCAAATCATATATGAAATATACGCTTTTTATTTATTTATAAATTGGGTTTTACATTATTTTAACAATAATATTTAAATACAAGAATAAATATACTTTGTATCTATTTCATAGCTTGCTTTTTGCAATATCTTTTATTTTTTAACAATAATATTTAAATAGAGGAATATATATACAATTTTATTTATTTCACAAGTTGGGTTTTGCATTATTTTTTTAACTGAATTAAACAGTTATATTTAAATACAGGAATACATATTTATTTATTACATTCCTACAAAACTGCATCCCTTATAGTGTTGCTCCGGGGAAAACTGCACGGAATGCCTGCCAAACGGCTGCCCCAAAATCGGAAACCTCTCATGCACCATCAATGATCCGTGGGTGTTGATACCCTACTCAAAATAGGGTATCGTCAATACTGTCTACTGCATTGACAGAACAGCTGTCAGATTCCATTTTCCGCTCGAAGCTGTCACTTTATTTACCAGTTAGGGCTTTTTAGGACAAAAATACTTCTTAGAAATGTAAGCATCTGTGGACCTAAATCTTTGATTTAGAGTTCATGACTTTCAGCCATCAGAGCGGTCTGGCTAAGGGCAGGTTGTTTGAAGGGTAGCCGGTCGAAACGTCTTACAGTGAAAACGTACAATCCTAAATGTCTAAAGCATACAGCCAAAACATACAATGCCCAAGGTCAAAACGTACAATAGTAAATAAAAGCCTAATGAAATCAAATAAAAACAACCCAAAATAGTGTAGATAATTTTTTTTATAAATATTATTTGAATGCATCTACTCCAATCTCTTCTTTCAATACACGCTTTTATGAAATTATTCCTGTCACAAGGTCCTGAAATGTAACGTCAAAGAATAGATAATGCAGACCCCAATAAATTCCTCATCAAAATTTGATTCAACTGACTAAAAGTGAAATAAAAAAAGTGAAAAAAACGATTTAAGTAATGACTGTTATGAGGACCTTGTGTTTTCAGGCGCTTATGAAGATGATTTTGAGGCTGGGAGCTGCCTAGAAGGGTTTATTTTACGACTGGATTGAAAGCAATACTGTAGAGGTCATACATTCCTTAATTTAGGGCATGCCGTTATGGCGTTGATACCTGGCGTTTACAATGACCACAAGAAAATGGGGAAGGCAATACCAAGTGAACTCAAGTTCTCCATGAACAATGAAAACAACAAGATATCACAGATCTTTTGTTTTCCACGACTACTATAGTAGGGGGGGAACTTAGAAATGCTACTCGGCATCCGTCCACCCTTCTGTCTGTCTGTCTTCACAAAATTTGTGAACATGCTAGCTTGAAAACAAATTCACCGATTAACTTCAAACTTGTTATGTAATTTCTTCCTGTTAAGACGACAGATGGTATTGCATTTCACCAAATTCCGTTAAACTCAATGGCCGTTGTTACATCATTTTAGCATATTCATGTCTGTAGGTGCTGTGAACACGATAAGTAGAGAATAAATTCACAGATTAACTTTAAACTTGGTATAAAGCTTTCTCTGGTAAAGACGGCGGATGGTATTGCATTTCACAAAATTCCGTGAAACAAAATGGCTGTTATAACATAATTGAGTATATTCATGTGTGTAGATGTTGTGAACACGATAACTAGACAATAAATTCACAGATTAACTTGAAACTTGATATGTATCTTCCTCTGGTAAAGACGGCCGATGGTATTGCATTTCACCAAATCCATGAAACAAAATGGCCATTATTACATAATTTTAGCATATTCATATCAGTAGGTGTTGTGAAAACGATAAGTAGAGAATTCATGGATTTATTTGAAACTTGGTATGTAGCTTCCTCTAGTAAAGACGGCGGATGGGATTGCATTTCTGATTAACTTCAAACTTTGAGGATAATTTTCTGCCTTTAAGATAATGAATCAGATCAAATGTCACTTCGTTCTGTAAAACAAGATGGCCGCCATTGCATAACTTTATAATAGTCCTTACCGGTACTGTATATGTTGTGAACACTATAACTCTGTAACAAATTCACAGATTAACTTGGAAATATCCTCTTATTAATATAACAGAAAGGATTAAATTTCATCAAATTTCGTACAATAAAATGGTCACCATAGCATAATTTGACAATAATCATATCTGTATATGTTGTTAACATGGTACCTCTGCAACAAATTCTCGGAGTAACTTTAAATAAAGTCTCCTCTTAAATCAAGAGATAGGATTAAATTTCATTGAATTCTGTTAAACAAAATGACCGCCAATGCATGATTTTGCAATATTCAAGCCTACGTGTTCTGAACATAATCATTTTGAGATCGAATTCACAGATTAACTTGAAACCTGAATTTACAAAAAAATTCAACATTGTAAAGTTCTGTACATAATTTACTATAAGACATTTTGGCCTTGGGCATTGTACATTTTGGCTGTAAGTATTAGACGTTTAGGATTGTACGTTTTCACCGTTAGACGTTCTGACTGGTATTCATTTGAAGAGTAGCAATGCTGCCTTTACTTAAAACAAGATAAGAGGAAAATGAACTTTCCAACATTATGCATATGCTTCATATCTTGGTTGTTCTAGTGTCCATGATTGTTGGAATATGCCACCAATACCCTTAAGCTTGACATAAAACATCAATCAATAAATTCATCTATCAGTGCTCATTCAATCAATCAAATCATAAACTGAAATCTCCCTCCTCTGGGACATGGCTATGTACACTCTCGACCTAAAGATGGATAATTGAGAAATAAACATTTACTAATTATTGTGGTATGGACTCCTGATTACGATAATGTATCAGGTGAATGTAAGAAACTTGTCTGTATTTTTTGATTCGTCTGCACATGAAGTATAAATAAATATGTTAAGGATACTCTAACCCCCCTTCATCTCAAAATTTAAGATTTTTTTATAATATTGCCCATTCCAAAAGCTGTTTTTACACCTACAGAACTGATTTTTTGCACACTTCATCTTAACATATAAAACTAAAAAACAGTCATTTAGATTTTTAATATCTTTTTTCGTTATAAGAAGTTGAAATTTCACTATTTTGACTCATTTTGGGGATTTTTTGCCTTTAACCTAATATTGCAAGAAAACTAAAGACAAACAGTAAAAAACTGAATAACAGTTTTTTGGTTCATATAATGTATTATACGTTGATGTAAAATTGAGCAGTTGAGGTGAATACTGTAAAAGAAGTAGCAATTTGAAAAAGAGGTAGAAAAAAATAATTTACTTATTATTGTTCTACAGAAAAAGACGGTTCAGAATATATATACATATGTTGCAAAATTCACAGTAGTTTAGAAGTTAAACGGCGAAATGTAAAAACACTCTGTAGGGGGGTTAGAATATCGTACACCTTAGACCGCAAGTGTATATGTCTAACCTGCACCCTAGCGGCCTCCCAGAGGGCAGACTAGAAGGGGGGGGAAATTGGGTTATGAAGATACTTCTAAGCAGTTTGCTCTTTAAGGTAGTCAAGGATGTCCTGAGTACCTAGACACCTTGGAAATGTTTTTTACAAATTACACCAGATCAAATCAGCCAATGAGAATCTCTTATTTCCTTCCAAATGGTTTAAGTTGTTAAATCAATAATAAATTTGTGTTAGAAAAAATCTGTACATCACTGTATGTAATCTTATGTTAAGGTTAGCTTTTGGTACCCAGGGGTTTTTATAGACAAAATTTTTTCATTAATACTCAATTTTACTAACTTTTCATCGTCAATTAAATAAAACCAACATGTTGGTGGATATGAGACTATAAATGAAGTGAGGAAATCTGCAGGTCATCTACTGTAAATTCTGGCCCCGTGAGGGAGCGGGTGGGCCATGGCCCTGCATAATACTCTCTCGGCTTCCTCAGTCGATCGTAAAAGGCGAGAAAAGAGGTTGCTTTCTGTTGCCCTGGTGTTCGCAGAGCTAAAGG
>JAVFBW010142875.1:0-12801 GCA_034783835.1 Mopalia ciliata | reverse complement strand
GTTAATATGTAGTAAAAATTACTACATAAATACGTGAGAGGCATTATTTTCAATTACTACATAATAACGTGAGAGGATTGACTCCTTAATAAAATGAAATTTTCCCGGTCTCTTGTATGGTTTGATTAAAGAATGTCCCCATAAATCCAAACTGTCGTAAAACGCGCAACAATGACAAGATATCCATCGACATAAGTAAGACGTTAGTATATTAACGCTTAATTTTGTTGCTAAAACCATACGTTACTCGAGGCTTTACTAAATTTAAGCCCAATGCATTTTCGCTGATCACGGGCATTAAACATCTACAAATCAGATCTACTGAACTATAGTGTACACTTTGAAAGACAACGGTTTTTAGGAAAACAGGCTAACATGAGCACATTCAGTCCTTACGTGTTTTAAACATGTAGGCCTACTATACATCATGCTTTCTTTATATCTCTGATAAAATAATACCGTTCCTCGAGGATTGCCGAAACCGGATTTCCTTTTAAACGTCCAATTATAAAGCCTCTATTAGTTCCTGACAAAGTCAGGATTTAGATACAACATTAAAACTGCAGCCTGAAACATACAGGATGGCATAACGTAACTATTTCATTCGTCGTGACCTTGTTCTAGCGAGCATTAGAAAAACTATCGCCTTTTGTCAGCGGATTATTTGTCGGTATTCAAATTATTCCACTTTCTGTGAGCATAATGTTCTTCAAATTAAATTTCGCGAACTACATGATAGTGTTGTTGCAATTTGTTTGAGTTTGTTATGTGATTATATCTCAGGTTGCCGCCAGGTAAAGATATTTGATCTGTATCATATGCTTGATAACGATATAAATAGCTGCATCGAAACGTTGTAATCCGAACAAACAAGAACCAACCATCGGGTGTTACGCTTTTCATTTTGCAATTGGAACAATAAGAAAAAAATTTAATTAACCTTAATATGTGCATTAAATGAAATAAATAATTTATCTGGAGCTTTGTTTTGAATGTCACTTCATACATGTTGGGATGAACTGGTTTTAAATTTATGCCGTTGTTGAAGTGATTGGATATAATTAATAAATATTACTGTAACGTCTCTATTATTGTTGATTTGAGCTGTCAATGACTTCATAGCAACACTTGTCTTATCACTAGTCACGGAATATAAACGCTAAAAATCAAAACAAATACGATGTATTATAGAGGTTATTTAACGGAAATGAAGAAATAAATAGTCTGCTTCGGCCGGATGCCATGACTGACGAAATATCGACTTGTACTGTCAGTTTGTGATGTCTACCTTCATATAAAATGACAAGTCACCGAACAACCATTGCCAAATGAATTTTGATATTTTTTTGTGAAGAAATATTTTTTTCTCTACAATGTTGCTTGCTTCCTTACTATTTCCCCATCGTTTAAGTCGGACACAATCTGGTCTTCCACTTATGTTAAGGATATATTTTTTGCTATAAATAAACTCAAACTTTGTTTTCGTAAACAAAGGTCGTAATACATTGTTAATTCAATTCTATGTTGGTTATCGTTTGCTTTCAACCAACAGTATTTATTAAAGGCTTAACACGATGCCTGTCTTTTGTTATTACTAATTATACATTCTGGGATACATTTTGTAATTAATAAGCGATTAAATGTGGCATTATAAAAGTATATTTGGGTAGAGTCTACAATTCAGTCGTTTATAAAGGGAAAAGGCAAATAAAAATCAAGGGTCTATTAAAGTTTTTGTGGGAATTTGTGTACTTGCTCAATTTAACTTCCTTCCAAACGAATTGCTTGTCGAATATGGACTATTGGGAATCTGACTACCAGTTATCCCATATAAAAAAACAACCTATTGGATTTTGGACATCCAATAGCATCCTATAGGATGATTTCCAAATCCTATAGGATTTTGACAATCTTATAGTAGCCTACAAAACTCATATAGGGTCCTATAGGATTCCATAGAAAAATCATATAAGACCCTACAGGTTCTTTAGGGAGCGCTCATACATATGAAGTAATGGATAACTTTAAAATAGCAAAATAACTGATGTCAGATCAGTACAATTACACCAACCACACCAACTTAATTGTGACAAAAACAAAAGAGATTGCAAAAAGGGTGTGCATATGAAATGTTTTGCTAACGCCAATTGAACCAAACAATATGAATTTAAAGTGACGACTATGGACACAATCGACATACTGGTCCGGGGTTGACCTACATGTTTGGTGATACGTTACAGGGCATCAGCACTTTGTAAATGCCGACTGTTGTTGTGATCATATTACCAAACATATAAAAATCCCGTTTTCTTCATGGACACATTATTCGTGTATTAAGCAGAGAAATTGCCTCAACTCGTATGATGGACATGTTTTGTCGCACATATATGATGATATAGCGTACAAAGACGGCTATCTAGACATTGCTCATATATTCCTATAAATTCAAAACCACACTGGAATTGACCAGACTAGTTATTTTCAAAAAAACATTTGGTAATAATGATTGATTGTCAACAGACTATCTCGTATAATTACCAACTCATCTCTCAAAGTCTAATTATATCACTTTTGTGGAAGACAGCTGAAGTCATTCCACTGGAGCAATCAATATCATTACATATATATTTTTTTTCTTTTCTTAGAAGACAAGCACAGGATTTCAGAAACATTGGAAATATAAAAAGAAATAAATTAAAAAATATGTCTAGATTGATATAGTTAATGGACAAAGTTATAGAAGTAACATACATCGATTATGATTCTAAGCCCCTTATTAAACAAGTTTTATTCTGTTGCCGATAATTGTAAAAAAAAAAAAAAATAATAAATAAAAATTAAGGGATTTCAATGCCGCAAGCTACACACACAATTGTTGCCTTAAACCAGTTTTTGCCAAGGAAAGGTGTGCCTTCTGTCAGACATCTGATGAAACTATTGAACATTTCTTGTACGACCCCAAACAAGGACTTCATGCATGTGTATCTCATATGAATTTCATGCTACTAATTTTGTTTTTTCGCACAGATTCCTTCAACATTCTTATATATCAATAAAATTAGAATTTATTTTTGTTCACCTTTATCTGTATTTTATCCCATTATGGAGCCAACACACATTATTTCTTTCTCAACTCCAGACAGTCTCTTACTTAGGGAGTTACTTTGGAACAGTAATCCTCTTACACATGTAGCATGTTAAATATCTTATCTGTGGTTATGGTCCATGTTGTTCACTAGAACATTTGACCTTGTTTATTTAATTACTTCACCTCTCCTATTTTTCTTTAGTCATTTTACACCTGATGATGATAACAGTCCTTTGGATAAAGATATATTGCTGTTGTGTTTTAATGTATAGATTGGGGCTATACACTGAACTTAAGTTTATGACAATCATGTTACGCTGGGTCAGCCCGGTGGGTAACGAAACTATCCTCGAACCCACTGGCTACACACAATGAAAGATCAGACAAGCACGAGACTCAATGTAAAGATATGAACACATTGCCTACGTATCTCCCTTTAACTATGAACCAGCGTATATATGAGTTTATTAAATGATTCGCATAATTTATCCACACTTGATTAAAAAGTATTTTAATTAAATATGCACTAAAGAAGACAGTGAGTTGTAGCTACATTCCTGTCACGTCAACGACGGATAGACAGACGCGAGGAACAGAATGACGTAATTTTGGCCATAGCCTCGTTCTTCTGATGGTGATGATATTGACAAACATTCATGACAATATGACGTCATAATATTGTACATGTGACATTCTGACAGAAGATCCCTATCCATATATTTACACAGAGATTTAATTTTGTGGGAACTCACTTCATTAAATTAACACAGAATATTACAAAAAAAGACAATGAGTTGTAGATACATCCAGTGTTTCCAGGGTTGATGGAGTTTTGTGACCTGGCTGCGAAATTTCAACCCTTCGCACGCAAACCCAACTTAAACCCTGGATAACGTATAGTGCCATGCTTTGCTCTGTTTGAAAACTAATGATCTTTTATTTTTAGTTACTTTAGAACGTTACAATTCTCATTGGTTTGATCCTAAGTTCGCACTCTATCTGTCATTTCTACTTGTCATATTCATCCCATTCCATAAATCAAACGGGGTGTTAAATGCAATTATTGGCAAAAACAGTTTATTGAAAAATGTTTCCTATTTTTAAGTTTTGTAATTTATAGATGTTGTCACTGAATGGGCTTAATAAAGAATGGCCATGATACTCCAACCTGTAGAGATATGGTGGTTACGACGTGCCATACACACAATGAATTCTTAACGTGTGCGGAGTCTTTAACATTCACTCAAGGCTAGAGAATGCCAGGAAGGAGGGTCGTAAGAGCCATTTATTAAAGATTACCCAAGGCAATCTACTTCTATCAGAAGGTTAGTAAGATAAGAATACAACTTGCGGTGTAATTATAGAGACACAGTGGAATATCAGCCTACTCCACTGAAGGGCTCTTACATCAGCTGACTTGTAGACATCCGAAAGCCTCAGGTTAATATATGGACTTCAATAGAAAATGACCATTCATTTTGTTAATTAGACCCTGCTCACTATGGTAAACATTTCCAAAAACCTGTGTTTTTTAGTAAACATAAAATTCAGTTATGGAAAGTATAGTAAATCATACCTCCACAGTCAGTGGCCACGGGGCCGCGTCCGCTCCTGACAGCTCCGTATTTTCAATAGGAAATACATCCCATCAAACAGTTCGTACTACCTATCTTAAAAATCCAGCTGTTATCACATTCTTAGTCTTATGCGACTATTAAATAACATATTTTTAAACAACTTGGTCAGCAAATTAAGCCACGTCCCCGGTAGCTACCACAAACACTTTGTTAATGCAGACACGTGACCAAACATCGCTTAAAAGTTTCCTGATAACTACAGACACACAAATATCTCGAACCGGCCGCTGGTGAGATTCATCTCGTCATGACAAACATGTAAAAAAAGCAAACTCTATCGACAGGTGGATAAAAATAGTTTCCAAACGATTTACATGTTATGACGTAAGCAGCTTTAGCATAGCTCACTCCCATAAACCAATAACTGACAGGCAATGAAATTAACTCAATTTTGTATTTCCCGCTTACGTTTGATCCATCGTCAAATTGTTTAAATCAATAATACAAATCATATCTCTGTTTCTTAAAAATCAACAACCCATCTTATATGTTTGTTGCATCGGAAATATACGAAAGAAATTGTAGCGAATGTGGTAGAAAATAAATGATCCGTATAGCTCTTTCGAAATCATATACCATGATGGTTATCCGTTAGAAGCATAAGAAGTATAAGCAAATAATATTCTTGATTGGTTTATGAAATGTTCAAATAACTTCTGCAACGTGTAAAATGAACACATGTATCGGTTAATACTACCATTTTTGTTAATCAGGGTTCCTAGAGATTTCCATATGTCGAGCGGCAAAGTTAAAGCGTATCCATGCACAATAAGCATCGACAACTGGAGTAACTATAGTGTTGCCTGCATGGCCAGTCTATATGATTCGCATGGTCAGGACCCAAAAGTTAACACACTCATTAGTTAGGTATTAGTAAGCACATCAACAATTCTAAATACAATGTTTTGAAGCGCGAATGAAGTTTCAGAAAGAAAGAAAGCAACTCACATTGGACTATATGCTCCTCTGTGTTTTAGATCTGTGCTGTCTACCGAATAACATTCCTGTGAACAAGTAAATTCAGGGTAAATCCTGTAACTGTCGAAAAGATATCCTTGATTGTCGATACCGCCTTCTTAACTGCTGCCATCGGTCAGGACTCCATAGACATTGCCTTTTTGTGAGGGTCTGGACAAATAACACAAAGACTAGAGCTTATTGCTTGTTTCAACGACTTGAGAATGTTTTGATGAATTCCTTGACTTCGTAACTGAGAAATACCCTATCTAATCACTTCAGAATAGCACTGCTCTAACTATCGACATTTCTCCTTTTGTTGTTAATAGGAAAAGCCCTGTGGTGTGGAACATGATCGTCCAATAATGATTTGAGCTAAACGCCGGCTGCTACTCTCAAACAGCCCCTCTAGTGTCCAAGAAGTGGGTCCTGTTTGTACTGGACTCCGCGAGCACAGTCCTTTACAAGCAAAGCAATTGCGATACTCTGCATTACGGCTGTCACAACAATTCTGTAAGAGATATACCGTATCGTCCATCGTGTTTCTCGATTCCAAATGTGTTAGTATCATATCACAATATATTATCATGAAAACCTTAGTCAGAATTTTAACAATAAGTATCCATACTTCCCCCTGACGGTAATCTAATGCAAAATGCAATCAGATTAAACGACGGAATATTCGCTCCTATATCAATACAATGGTTAAATGATTAGGCCGCCAGGAATGCCATTCGATTCGCATCTTTATTACGGGGGAAATATATAACTCCACAATTTTTGGCAACCCTCTTCAACTAGCATAAAATGAAGAACACCGCTAAGATGTTCGACCGATTGAGTTAAGGAATGGTAATTCTTTACTGAGGTCAAGAGTGTATCAATATTTAGAATGAGTTTGCTCGTCTAAATACATGTATTATGTAGTTTACATGATACATACGCGTCCACCATTTATCAAAGATATGCCATGATTTATAGTGGAAATTAAAATAATGGCTATGAAAATGAATCAGTTGAGCTGATAAGCAATGTTACAAAAACTATACGAAAATATATCATTTTTCATAACTCACCATGTCTAATCTCGTGGAGCCACTATATATATTTTTGATGACGAGTTACTGTAAACACATTGTTGGAAGTTATATGGTGTTGTCCAGGTTACCAATGTATATATATGTAAGGCATCATCGTCCCGCCCTAAATGGTAATAGCAAATCGGCACGGAACAGTTCTTAAGGAAGAGAAAGCTTTTGTTCAGCCTATACCAGTTTCGATAGAGTTTGGTCAAAACTTAAAATAGCAGCATATCTCCTGCCCAATAATGTGTCATGCGTTTATAAAATAGAGTGGAAACAACCTCTCTAAGACAAGGAGGCGCAAATGTGTATTTCATTAGCACTTTATAATTGTGAATTCGATAAATGGCAAAAACTGTAATGGATTAGGGTTACGTGATGTCACACTGAACGTAAAAAAATTTCACATTTTCAAATCAGCCTGTTGGTGATTGGTTTAAATTCGTCTGAGAATGGTGTTGACAGTCAAAAGGGCAAGCGACACGGACATAGTGAGTGTCGTAGAGTGGCGAACATGAATGTTGATTACTCATCTTAACAAAACGTGTCAAGTCTTAAGGTAAAAATATCCCAATCAGGCAAAAACCATGCAGTATTGTATCTATGCTCAGCATAAACATTTATACAAGTTGTCAATCCTTTTAAATCACAAATTAAAACTTGAGTAAATTTATCCAATGTGTTCTTTAACAATCTGTTATTAGACCTGCTGTTACAACATTTCAAAATCAAGAAACATTTGTGTACTTTTTCTGGCTCGTTTAACACAAACTGTGCAAGTGAAGTGTTTAAACCAGAACCTATTTTAACAATTTTAACAGAACCTAACAGAATATTAAACACGAAACAAATCCACGAAATCGACGAAACTACATTTAATCAAACTTGCCAGGGATTATGGTAGATGGAGATGGTTAAATGTGGCGGTTGTTATATCACATCTACCACATGTAAAATTTATACAATAATTTACGATTCAAACACCATGCAGACGATAACAGATCAATAATTTTAATATTAAAAGATATTTACAAGATGAACAGACCTATCGGCGTCTGATATTGTAGTCTATATTTTTCCAGCAAAGTTTAATATCTACAGATGTGTAAAATACAAATTCTTAAAAAAAATGTTTCTGCAAGTGCCTGAAAAACTGCAAAACAAAAAAGGTTTTGAGCTGAATTTCTTTTAGAAAAATACAAGACTGTCAACAACATTACAAAGAACTCGGTTGGAAATGCGTTATCCTATTTTCTACAACAACAAAATTATCCAAGGAGCTTATCGAAGCGTGATTCATAGCTTTAATAATATAAGAAACAGATCAAATAAAATGTTTAGAATGCCTCCACAAAGTTTAATGTAACAACAGTATTGCGTTTGAGCTTTTTAAACGACGTTAAATGCATATTGATACTTTAAAGACATACTGAAATACTTAAATACATACTGATACTGAGAAATGTCAGACATACCAGAATGTCACAGGAACGGGTAATTTGTCATCGTCTCTCATTAGTTTCAATATTGTTCGAGTGTCGTCAATGGTATACAATGGTATTATGACCTGTTTAACATGATATACAATATATATTATCGCACAATTATAAATCTTGTTTGAGTGGCATTTAGAAGCTGGTAAATTAGAAAGACATGGCGACAAACATCCATATCAGTCGTCATGTCTTTACAATTATAAATAGTACAACTGGATCTGTAACGGAACTTATAATTATTATGGTATACCGTAGTAAACAATGGTGTACCATGGTATAATCTGTGCTAAACTATGGTAACGTTCTATTGGGACTGTAACGTAACTTCTGACTTCAATATTTTACAAACGTAATATTCCGTAACAAGCGACTGCTTAATGTTGTTTTTCACCCTTTGTCGTGACGGTGGCCTTTCTACAGAACACCATCTACATCATGTGTTTGGATAACGTCAATCTGTAGCACTCTTGTGAAGTCCCTAGACACCAATAATCCTTTAATCTTAAAGGCAGCCCATCAAGGACTGTTTGGTTCAGTGGTTAGGTTAAGACTTGGATACCAAACAACAGCATTTCCAATTTCCGAATATCGCCTTGATGCGTCAACACGACCCCATAGCCATTAATAACTGGTTTGTATCAGATCTCGTCCTGCTGTCGGATTTAATGGATTGCACCTATTGGGTCTAGTGTTTTAGCCGCCTCTATGTACCTATTTGTAAAGTAAAATGTAAGAAAGATGGAACATAAACGATTGCTCTTAATTTTTCACTTCTTGTATTGTATTGTATTTATCTTTTGGGCTCGCTTGACACTATTTTCGTTTGGTTTTTTTTTAAGGATTTCTTAGTTTGACCAAATCCCTGTCCTAGAATTGAACGCACGCCACTCGTCAGCATTAAATGCCGGTCATATAGGCCACTCAGCCCACTCGCCTTCTACGTTATGCCTAAATAGCGAGCGTTATGGTCATATTCCATACATAAACGACACCCAAATTATTACATTCATCCACTTAAAGTGCAGTTCAGCGCATAGATGTATTTGTTATATTATGAATGTAGAGAAAGAAATGTTTTTGTTTATCATGTATCAAATAAAAATGACAGTAGCAAATGATCTCAAGTGTATGACAAATCGATGGCCGAATAATTGTCGTGTAAGTTTTGGATTGTATTATTACAAATCACACACACGAATAGTACACAGTCACATTTTATGGTTATTTAGGTAACAAATTAATAAGAGTGAAATGTTTCGAGGCTCCGGTGTAATCCCATTTCCTCTAGCTACCCAATTTCTATAAACACTTATTGATTACAGATTCTGCGTTTGATCTTTTCTCGTATATATTTTATAGATTGTGTTTACTTTGTTGCCTTGTGTAGACGTTATACAAACGTAGCGCTGACCACCATATCCCTCGCTGAAGTCTAGCAAAACATTTCTTGGCATAAGAGCCGACAGAGTCAATGAAGGAATATATATTTTGTCTCAATCATGATATTGTGGAAATGGAAAGCAATTATTCCATGATGGATATGCGATCCACTCGAGAATTCTTCAACATACAAAATCTCTCAAAGAGAATCTATAATCTGTCAATACCAGCACACCTTCAACATTGCCGTTAATCAACTCCAGACACGTTATACAATCGGTGCTACACTCCGAAGCTGATCCAAAATCCTTGCCGTCTTCATATTTCTGATAATAGAACGGTTTTGACAAAGCATCGGCTTGTTTCAGGGCTAGCCAACATAAATCAGACACAGTGGATATCTTGTCTTACTATGGGTGGTGGAGTGGTAATTCAATCCACCACTTGTCAATATAATTCGGGGCGGTAAGGTTAATTTACAGAACACACTTGGGCCAAGACGAAAGTATTTAACGGAAAACGAATGCTATGTCTTGCTGGATCCCAGGATAAATTTTGAGGGAAAAAAACTATGTAATCTGATGCCCCACATCGTATACTTTACAATGCAACGAATTTTGCATGTTGTCTGTATGATTAATTTTGTCTGTATGATTAATTTTGTCTGTATGATTAATGCTTTTACGTGTAAACAAGCACGATTCAATCTAGTATCTGCAAAATTCCAACGTGTTTGAAATATGTATTTAATAATTGACTGTCAATTCAGTCTACAATTCATCGAACAGAAGGCGGGTGTTCAATACCGTGTGAAATTGGGGTGAAAACACATTACTACATTAACCACTAGAACTACAAATCAACATTTGGCAGAAAGAAAAGAAGTGGGGTACCTAGGCTGCTGTGATGTTTGTTTGTTTGTTTGTTTGATTTGGGTTTAACGTCGTACTCAAGGGTATTTCACTTTTATGACGACGTGCCAGCCCAATGGGTGAAGGAAACCACCCTCGACACCACTGGCAACAAACAAAGACAGGGCAGATACCACCTGTTCCATGGTCGTGTTAATAGGCACAATGAAATTCTAAATTAAAAGCACAAATTTAACAATTTTTAATCTGAATTTCTAATTATTGTTTTGTCCTAAATGTTTAACTTTAAATGAAAGTGATAAAAAAAAATGGTTTGTCCATTTTGAGTCCAGGAGTTCAGCAAGAACACAATGGGAAAATAATGTTTAACGCATACACTATAAAAAATTTAGATTTTGGTAGTATGTGTGGTCAATAAAATTAAATGCATTTTTTTTTAGTTTTCGCAGATTCCTGGTGAGCTCTGACAGAGCAAAGTACCTTAATAAAAAGTTAAGAGTTCGCTAAGTAGATAATGCTATCAGATAACATGTACATTTGTCAAATCGCCGAAGAGTTCGATTACCAGTCATGGAATTCACTTAACTAACAATAATTATCCTGCTTAAATATACTCATATTTCGTAAACAGATTTGATTTTAAAAAACTGCGTATCCCATTTCCCATATTAATTCTACTGACATAAATCGAACAGGTAATGTAATCAGAACACACCATAACAAAATGTCAGACCAACGAGGTTGTCTTTAAGGCATCTTCAATTTCAACTTCGATGATAAATCATCATGTACATTTTGGAACATTTGACCAGAATCACGTTGACGATGAATAAAGAGGGTACTTCTGCATGTGTGTACATCGATAGTTGATTGGTGGTGTTAACATCTGTATTGTATCCTGGTAGATACTCATTTAAGTAGACAATAACATAATTTGTGGGCATGACCTTGTCAGTAATGATGGGCCGTAGACTGTTAGGCACAGTGAACTGAGCAGTGGACTATAGTGTTATGTTTGTAACAGTAATTTGAGCAAACCTAGTAACATAACATTCAAACTTAAAGACTTGAGCATACACAGGTTGATGTCACATAGCTTCCCCTTTATTGTCAGCATTTATTTGAGCAAATCAAATAATAAATATATTATAGTTTTCGTTTTTAATTTCCGAAATAGATATTATAAAACAAGACGAAATTGTTCACATATTCGTTCTCAGCATGGATAAATATTTTTAGTTATAATCCTCCTACAAACAGTGAGATACACCCGAATAGCAAATGCCATATTAGTACAGACAGTGTCTCTACTTAAAATCTAGAACATATAAGCAATAGATGTGAAACACTACCAGGAAGACAGCGACTGTCCTCGAGTCTTTGACATTCGCCCTATTCACATCACTTCAACATTCCGACTATAACTCAATCTTAAATGTCACAGTTCACGGCTAAGACAGCAGTCATGCTGAGAGCCAAAACCTTTCCTTCAAAGTTCTGTCGTTAAATCCACAATCATCAGTGATAATGACGGGCCCAGCTTTATCCGTATCACAAACAGTATAGCGGACAGGTTAGTTAACTTTACTTAGTAACTTAGTTAACGATTTAGTGTTTCGTTTTCAATCAATAATCAGTGACGATCTATTGTGCAAACGGTTGCAAAAGTACAAAATGGCTAGGAAATGGATGTAAATGTAAAGGATTCAATGTCCAAGGGTTATTCGCTGTGCTTTCACCAAGTAGAAAAAGGCCAACGACCATGACATGGTGATTATCGTGTCTGCCTGTCGCTTACTCATCCAATTTCAGTTGACTGCCAGGTATATGAGTTACACGATATTGGCAATAGGATAACGTCTTATATTTGACATCCGGAGTGTCACCGACAGTAAAGATACAAAATAATATTGTTTGTGTGATTAGGGTTTAACGTCGTACTCAAGAGTATTTCACTTATACGACCACGGATTATGCTCTTCACATTGTTCTTAGCCTAATTTCAGAGGAAAACCGAGAGGAAACCTCGTAAAAACCACCCCGCTAACGTCACAGCCAAATCGTGTAACTCATATACCTGGCAGTCAACTGAAATTGGATGAGTAAGCGCATAAACTAACCATTAAGCCACGGCAGAGGTCCCCAAAATAATATAAACAGAACGCCCATTCCCTTCAATAAATGATCGCCCCGTGAGGAAGCGGGTGGGCCCTGGCCCTGCATAATACTCCCTCGGCTTCCTCGGTCGATCGTAAGAGGCGAGAAAAGAGGTTGCTTTCTGTTGCCCTG
>JAVFBW010142864.1:0-12802 GCA_034783835.1 Mopalia ciliata | reverse complement strand
AAATCAAATCGTGAATCTGTCCCCTCTTAGACCCTTTTCTTCAAACTATCTTAACAGTGTGGGCGTCAAGATCCATTAATGGATCTCTTGTTTAATTTAAACATCCTTAAATTATGATAGCGTTAAAAACTCATTCAAAATACTAATAACAAAAAAATAAAACCGTAGCCATTAATTTGGTTTTTCATGTAAACAGCATTGTCAAGGCGTTTTAGTATTATGGATTTACAGCAACTGTGTGACAGTCATGCCATAAGTTGATGTCTAGTTCCGGTGAAGGTTGAAGTAAATGTGTATTACCTTTAAATATTTGACTTCACAGAGAGCTATTAAAACAGGTTTACCACCTGGTGGTACATGTAGTTCACAAGTAGACTGATAGCTTATCTTAGTTCAGGCACTTCAAATATTGGTCAGCTTGTCATTACTTAATTTTTACGAAAACTGATTCATTGTTTAGTTCAAGGGCTATTCTAGTGAATAAGATAATTTATTTGGAGTAAAAGTAATAACATTCTGAGAAATAGGGCACCAAAAATGTACTATTTTTCTTTCTGTTTACATTAATTCAAATTGTCATATGTTTAAAAGGTATATTCAAGGTATTTCAGCTGTCCAAAAGTGTGTACAACCTGGCCCTTAATAAAGACAGGATGTTTTCAACCATTGTCATTCATGTACTGTACTGAAAAGTATGTGAAGGAACAGAATAGTCAATGAGGTCGTAAACATTTCCACTTCATTGACTATATATGTAATATAAACATTAGACGCCGCTTACAGACACATTAGTTTTATTATATTATTAACCCATGATGGGTTTTCAAAGTTTATTTCAAGACATAAATTCTGTCTTTATAAAAGGTGTAAAAGAGGAACCGTATTGCCTCAAAATATGTTATATCCTGTATAATGCTTTATAACAGTGTTAGTCACAGTAGTTTCACTTTGGACTTACTAGAGGCTAAATCAGACCTACCTACCTGGAGTATTTTGTGCGCAATTACACCAATATGACATTAAAATACACACAGAAATTAAAATTTGATGCTATGCTTAAACACAAAAATACGCATAATGGTAAGAAAATACTCCTTAAAATAATTTCAGTTATACATATACCTGTAAACTTATTGCTGGGTCGGCAGGTCAGCTAAATCTAGATTAAAAGAAGTCTTTGCCGAGTTCCTAACCCAAAACTGGGCCTGCAACTGTGGCTTAGTGGTTAGCAAGTGTGCTTTCTAAAGTCTACTAAGTACTTTGATGTACCATTCACTAGATCAAGTCCATCTGTCCACCCTTAGGTATATGAGTGAGTCACACGATGTGGCTACGGCAATCACAGTGGTGGTTTTCACGAGTTTTCTTCACAGTTTTCCACCATAATTAGGCAAGGAACAGTGTGAAGTGGACAATCCGTCATCATATAACTTGTAGTGTTCAAACGGGTACTGATTTTCTTAACTGAGTACCCACTCTATAATATTCGAATACTATTCAAGTACTCGTTACGTATATGACACTTGGTCATATACATGTACATGTACAGTCATGTAGCCTAATTGTGTACAAATATTACAGATCGCTTTTATTCAGCAAAAAATACCTGCTGTTTATAAGTCCTAGCTGTACTTTCATCATTAAATTTGACGTATGTATTATGATAAATTTCTTTTGCTTTGCTGGCTTTTAAAATTCCAACGAAGTCCGCAATCGCATATGTAAGTCTTTAAACAACCGCCATACATCCAACTGAGAATCACCTGACCTGCAGCGTCTGGGCATCGTCTAGAAATTCCATAGCTAACCCTAATAACCTCATGTTTGTGCTATTTTATTGATAGTCTCATACCAATGTACTTTTTGTTATGTTGCATTACTGGCTAAATTAAGATTAAATTGCTGCAAAACATGTGCTACTTTTAATTCTCAAGTATTCCCTAAACCCAGTTTTTGCATTTATTCCCGGAAGATTATGAACGCTTTTTTGGAAAAAGCAGTAAGAAATGTACATGTAGACCTACGGTCATATTTATTTTCAAGAGACAGAACTTTGTGATAACAACGTATATATTGGACTCGCTCAGCCAGCTCAGCTCACTCAGCCAGCTCTATGTGCATCCTGTATACTGTTGAACGAAAACATTTAGTTTCAGCACTACATATATGTCGTGAAATACCCTCGACTAAACGTTAAACCCCTTTTTAAAAAAAACCTAACCCAAATCTGAGGTGTTGCAAAGAAATGTAGCAATCTAAGACTTTGAGACCATCTAAGACAAGGTCCATTCAGTATTGGTTTTGTTTTTACACAAATTTTATTAAAAAATTATCATTTGTCACAATTTATTTTCATGAATTACATCATGAAATATTTTGGGTGGCCAGATTATTACATAAATTTGTGCATCTTTTTTTATTGTGTAACAGTAACTTGTTATGTCTTAGTATAGTAACAACTCTGAAGAAAGAGAATGAATTCATTTTGACTTAACGTTTCGGTTTATTGATCAAACCATCATCAGGAATAATTTTAACTAGAGACATAGGTACATGTATATATATACAAACAGGTGAAGAAAATACTTTGGGCAGATAAATTTGAATATAAACATAATATCAAATAACCGTCTTAAAAATTACATAATGTCTGTGTATCATTAAAGATCCAATCACACTATCTCACTTTGACCCAAAGATAATCACATATGATAACATATTAAGTAGCTTTTATGGCAAGATTTTAAGTTTTAAGAAACACATGTGAACTTAAATTGTTTATATTTGAATGTTGATTCGAAATGAATTCATTATCTTTCTTCCAAGTTGTTACTATACTTAACTATGTTAAACTCCTCAGGGGTAGTCTTAATATGTGTTAAGTCTTGTTACCAGTGATGTCAAGGCTACATGTAGGTCTTCTCCCATTGGTCCATCACACTATTATATTAACCAAATAAGTACCATGTTTAATCCAAATACAACAAACAAGTGAATATCATATTATATACGCCTTCCACAATCTTCTTGTTTATTGGGATATATTAAATCTCTTCACACTGGAGATGTATATAGATGTATCAGTTTGGATTTCATTTATCTGTTTGACACAGCGATCCAGACACATTGCTCTGTGTATAATGTCAGACCTCTCCCTATTTAGCGATTGATTTGTGTTTGCTATTTTACAAGAGGCTGTTGAATTTAACTTGTAGTTCTTGAAAACTGTTGTTAGATTTAGGTGTGCTTAGGGTTAGGCATACATACAGCTGGGGGATTAGTCTTTCTAACGGCTGGGCCAGGTTAACTGCTTACAAACACTCTATAATGACTGTGTCAAGTCTGGAGGACAAACACACCTAGCTGCTGAGAATAATAAGTGTCTAGATCTATAGGTGTATGTTAATTGGACCACACCTGAACACACCTGGATCTCTTTACTTTACTCACAGCTCTTCCAACACCTATTAAATCTAAACGACCTCTCAGCTAATATAACAGCCACACTTTTTTAATAAGTTACATTGCTAATTTATTAAACGTTATTTATCTTGAGGAAACTTATCATTTATTTACCTTTGGACTTGGTATATCGAAATAATCTGTATACAGTTCTTTTTTTATTAAAGCACTTTAAATTACAGAAATATTTTTTTGTTTATTAACTTTTTACATATTCCTGATAATCCTGGAGTTGTAGTAGCTGTTACATATTATCTGATGTTGAGGTCGGTTCCCTTTGCTCATAAAGCTGCCATAAATAATATTTAGTACAACATCCATACCCAATCAAACAATATAGTTTTGTTTTGTGAATATTATAAAGTTGGTGGGAGTTTCCCATGCCACTGGGTGCTTGCAGTTTAAGGTACCTTCACCCATTATCATATGTTTTAATACATGTTTTCATATCAGTGAAATACAGATTACCTCAGCAAACTACTATCTAAATACTAATTAAAACATCCATGGATTTGTGTTTTTGTATCTATAAACTCCACGTTAAATTTGGAATATAAGTTAAGACGTTTGACAGATTATTAATTACCACTGTGTTTGCCCTCAGATCATGATGACCATCCTAATGTTACCCTGGATACTGTGAATAAGATTGGATCCGCTGCCTTACTCTCTCTCCAGAGAATCAAAGAGGCTTCAGAGTAAGTGACCTGTTTCTCTATCTAGCTAGTGGCTCTTTATTTATATTTTATTATGTTTGATTGCTTATTTGGATTTTGTAGAGTTAGTTCCCTTGGTTTATTTCTTCAGCAAAGTACAGACAAAACGAATAGTCCTGTGTTTCTCATCTGGTATTACATTAAGCCTTTTTCTAAGCCAATAATTGATTTTTTTTTGTTTTTTTTTTTTGTGTTTTTGACTGCTCAAACTGTTTGTGTTATTTCTGGTTTTAACTTTAACAATTCCACCATGGTTTACGTTTGTGAGAAAATTTGAATTAAGAAAATTTTTGCCTTGTTTGAGTCTTAATGTAAACAATTACTGTGTTTCTAATTGTTAGATTTGTGTTGTTTGTGTTTTCAGACAGTTTAAGTCATATGAAAATGGAACAAAACGGTCATTTCCCATGTCAATAAATGATGATACACAAAAGAAACGTCGTGTCCACCGCTGTGATTTTGATGGGTGTAATAAAGTCTATACAAAGAGCTCACATTTAAAAGCTCACAGAAGAACACATACAGGTAGGTTTTTGACATGCTGCACAGTATGTAACATGGATGTAACACTATTCTTAACTTTATTACCTCTCCTGTATATGTGTGTAAACATTACAGAAGTTCATTGATCCTATTATGTACAGTATTAAGTAATGCTCAATGTATTATTTATCCTTCAGAGATTTTAGGAGAGCCATAGCTTTGAATCATTGGACAAAAATCTTGTGTTTTTGCATGCTTTATGATTTAAACTCCTCTGAATCTGGCTATTTCTTGGAATACTCACACTCACCTTCATTAATTATAAATCTCATTTGAGCTTTTTTTTTGTAAACCCAGCTTAGATTGAGCTGAGACAATTTGATTTTGATTTTAATAGGAGTAATTTCTTTGATTGATGGGCGTTAAGTTAAATTATTTCGTCTTAGACTAAAAAATGTGCAATGTTCACCAATGTACATTTTTCATTATTTTTCTTTTTTGCCGCAAGGTGAGAAGCCGTATGTATGTACCTGGGAGGGTTGCACCTGGCGGTTTGCTCGCTCAGATGAATTAACGAGACACTATCGTAAACACACAGGTGACAAGCCCTTCAAATGTCAGGTGTGTGAGAGAGCCTTTTCCAGATCAGACCACTTGTCTCTACATATGAAGCGACACTGAGGCCACACCTGAGAGTTTAGGTAACTATATAAGGAGAAAACCAAGGCAACTAAAGACAACTAGAGAACTAGGTGGAGGGGAATTTTTTATATGTTAATCTCTTCACAGTATAGCTAGAGATACATACAAGAAGGTGCTCTGAAAACTGTTTAAACCCCAATCTCTACTTGTATAAAAGGCTGTTACAGACATTACACATAACAATGTGATGGTGTTTATTCATTTCTATTGCTTATGACTTTGCGCGATCTTTGTTACAAGACATTATTTCTTTGTTGCTCATTGCAATGCACTGTTGCTCATTAAATCCCAAGGTATGGGTGTAAGAAATGTATGGGTGTAAGAAAAAATGTAGATGAAGAAATTGTATGTTTGTTCACTAATAGTTGTCAGTGCCAATACAAATGATGCGAATACATTCCTTTAGCCATAAATTTTTGGCCTCTCTGCTTGGCCTAACAGTCCTTCTTTTAGTTCTGACAATCAGACTTATTTTGACCTATCCAAATTATATTCATTACCCAGGCCCCCTATGAGATCTAAGTCATGTGAGTGGCTTATGGGTTATTTTGTTGAAAATGGCAAATGAATAGGTGGATAAGTTTATGAGGAAGTCATCTACTTCTAACATCTGACAGTGGAAATTTAAAGAAGATATAAGAATTAACCAAGGCTAGTTTATAATGCATTGCTAATGGGCTTTCTTTCCTTCTGGGTTTCCCCACCTTTAATCTGTGATTATATTAAATGATTAAAATAAAGTTTAATGGGAAAACTGCCGTAAACTCTTTTGGCCATCCCTTCACACAAAGCTAATGGATTCTGCCCCAGGATAGTGATTAGGTTAAAGGGTACAATGATGTGATAAACACAAAACAAACCAATAATATGTTACTCTCTCTATTATTCACAGATACAAATGAGATGACCTGTATGCATGTCAAAGGTTGAATAAATCTGGTTTGGAAGGAGGATTCCTCCAGATCAGTGTGATAATACCTTCTAAAAGTGCTTCCCAACTCTTCAGTATGCTGAATTGTGCCAAATCTCTTCCAGACCATCAAAAGGGCATCTGGTGACCTTCACCTCTACCCAGATTTCCCGTTATGTCTGGATGACCCTCGCCAGCAATTGTTGCCTGGGTATACCTACCTATTCCGTGATGAGAGAGAATCAGGGGTCCAATTACTGGAGAATATTGCCAGGACAATCTGTGTTGTGGGTATGAAGAATGAATACAGTGCCAAGTTACATGATGGCATGGACTGGTCATCAATACTAAAGAATAAGAGCATTATGTATCCACACAAACAATACTTGATGACGTCATTAAAGGGCACACCTGCCCAATGTAAAATGACAATGTCTGGACACAAGAAATAATGTAGATGCAGTACTTGCTGGTTAACTAAGAAAGAATAGTATGTTTGTACACTATAACAGTTGTCAGTGCCCCTGAAAATGGCACATTAGAGTATGGGTCAGACTTGTAATGGGTTAAATGTGACACAAACTGTCAATTATCTGCAATGTGTGAAGTGGACATCCTCAGTGTGATGATTGACAGCTCTACAATCAACTCTTACCTCTGTGGTCTACTCAAGGTTGTGGTCACATGGCGATCATGTGACCAGTTGTTATGTGATGCTCACTGAAGCAGCTCTCCTAGTCATACTGTACAGACCGTTTCCTCTCCTTCATGTTGTCCTCTGTAGTTTGTCGCTTGTAAACTTTTACTCTTGTTGGTAATATTATTTTCTCACCTTGGAAACATCTTTTAAAATATACAGACAAATATATATATATATATACAAATATATCTATAGCTATCATATATAATTCCATATATAAATATATATCTTTGTACATTCAAGCTGTATGTATGTTATTTGTATGCAGACATGTTTACAAAGTGTCTGAATTACAATCATGTATGAATTGTTACAGGGCCACATGTTGGCTGCTCTTTTAAAAGCCCAGGGGCATGCTGAGCTCACGTGATCACACCATATTTCAATTTGTGCTGTCTTGGATGTGGATAGAAACTACAGTATTGATAAATATAAAGCATTTCTAAGATTTTAAGTGATTTTTTATTTAAAGTTTCGCTCCCGAGTGACTGGCCATGAAATACGCGGAAATGTAGATAACTTCCTGCCTACACTGAAATGTATTGTGAGGTTAAGAGAATGGTTACCCAATTTGCATTCTTTCCGTACTGCACACATACAGTTTTTAAAATATAGTTACGTATATACATGTTTTTAACACTCACTCTGCACACCACATTCATGGTAGGTAGTTCATTGGACTTTCTCAAATACATGCATTACATTTATACACTTACAGTACACACCTCATATAGATTAAATACAGCCCTCAGTCATCTGTAATTAAATAAAATACACTCAGACAGGAAGCATAAACTTCATACCTTTACATAAAGTGCACAAGTTTCAATAATCTTCACTCTGACTTATTGACAGAGGAAGTACAATACGGTATACGCCGTGAACTTACACCCTGAAGTACACATCAGACTCTTTTATATGTAGCGGACACATCACACATGAACACAAAGCACTTTCACATATAGGACACAGGATGCTATCTTTTTTTGTCCCCACCTATCACAGATATTAGTTCTTATAACCCTCTGCCTACACTTGCCAGATGAAAAATGTGATAACAATTCTTGCCTAATGAGGAGACATTTGGCCAATATACCCCCACATTAAGTGTTATCAGGTTGTCGTCAGTTAATGATTTAATTGTGATTTGTGGAATGATTATTGGATAAAAATATCCCAAACCTGGCACAAACGTCACATATATTTTTTCTAAAAGTTAGTAAAGAAAGGGATGCTTATAACCTCACTGTCTTTTCCTCAATCAGAAACTACTTTATGTGAGTGGTGAACACTGACAGTGTTTGCTTCTGTCTCTCACAGATATATGGTGTTGGGCAGGAGAGATGCTAACAGCAGCAGAATGTATGTACAGGCCTTATTCCCATGCTTGGGGCTGGTTACAGCCTATCACAGCAACACTCCACCTTCAAACATACCAACATACAGCTCATAAAGATGAGAATAGGTTTGCTGTACTCAGTAAGAGATCAGTGACAATCTAAACAAAAAGATTGGAATAAAAGTGGGAGGGGCAAGAGGAGAGGAGTGGCAGATGGGGTGTTAAAACACAGGAATGTCTTCCAGTTGCAAGGTTAATGTTTTATAGCCTTTCAACACATATACTTGTGTCAATCATTTATACCCTTTATTGTTATTCAATCCTTATTTGTTAATATTTGAACTGATTTATGGGCTTTTATTCATAAAAAAACTAAATTGTTAAGTTGTTATATTTGTTAAATTGTCTTTTTGATGAAATGGTTATACAAACTGCTTCCATTGATTTTATTATTCATTTATTCATTCTTGTGTGCCAAGAATATGTTTGGAAATTGATATTTTTATTATTCTAGGAGCTTCCTCTCAGTCGACACTTTGTCAAGAATCAATTTTAATTTCTCTATAATCTGGTAATGAGAATTGTTTAATATGTTTTATAGTGCTTATATTTTGTGGGCTTCCAGGCTATGTGTAATATGACTACAATCAGCCACTGAATGACTTGTCAGGTGTCACCTGATGAAAACATTTTCCATGATTGGTTGATCTTGTGTCACCTGATAATACCCTTTTCTCTGATTGGTTGAGCTTGTGTCACCTGATAAAAACCTTTTTGAAGGTTGGTTGATCTAGTTTGTCCCCTGATAAAAATCTTCTCCATGATTGGTTGATATTGTGTTATCAACAGATTTAAACTTTCTATGATTGGTTTATCTTGTGTGTCACCTGAACAAGGTCCTATAGATTGGTTGATCATGTGTCACCTGATAAAAACCTTCACCATGGTTGGTTGATCTTGTGCGTCAACATATTTAAACCTTTCTATGATTGGTTGATCTTGTGTGTCACCTGATTAAACTACTTTCCCTGATTGGTTGAGCCTGTGTGTCACCAGATAAAAACCTTTCCATGATTGGTTGATCTTGTGCGTCAACATATTTAAACCTTTCTATGATTGGTTGATCTTGTGTGTCACCTGATAAAAAATAATTTTCCAGATTTGTTGATCTTGTATGTCACCTGATAAAATGTATCTATGATTGCTCGACCTGGTGTCACCAGATTCAAAATTGTATCTAGTGTAACTAGATAAGAAACTTTTCTATGATTGGTTGGTCTAATGTATTTTGTTACAATGTTTGGCATCGCTGAGTGTGGAGTATAACATTACAATTTGTTTTGTAACCTATTCCGTGATTGTTTGGTTTGGTTTTGCCTAATTGAAACATATTAATGGCGATTAATTCCATAAATTATGCAGTGATACAGTTTATAACCACATGGCTTATGTCGGTAAGTTGACTGGATACTTTACATGTTGTGTTGATTGGTTGGACTGATATCACATGGCTTCAAAGCCATTAGTTGATGGTGATTGATTTATGTCAGCTGTAGTGAAAGCCTTTCTGTCTTTCTTGGTTGAGGTCTGTTGTACATAAATAAGTAACAGAAGACTCGGATGTAAAAGAGAGGCAGTGCTTATATAATCTCAGCAGCCCATACGCTGCCATCTTGTGCTAAACATGGTTAATTGCAAGATTTGTGTGGTGGCTGACTATAACCAAATCCTGGTTTAACAGTCCATCTTATGGAGAATAAAAAATGAAATGAATTTTAAGTTTGTCTTCAGAATTGATTTATTACTCTCTTTGATTTAAATTCCTTCAAGAAAACGTTATTGTTGGCATTGCTGTACTGCATGCCAGTGCCTGGTTTACAATTATTTCAGCGTAGTTTTTTTAGGTTAATAGTTATAAATTGCTCTCTTTGAGCTAACACTTTCAAGCTATCAAGACGATCAAATATCAGCTTTTCGACTGAAGTCTAATAAGCAGCATTTTTAAAAGGACAATTATTAAAACGGTTACCGTTATAATACCGTTAGCATCTATTCCCCAGGATTATTGACTGGCTAGCTTGGGGCGTGACGTGTGAATTTGCGTCTGGTGCGCTGGCGTAGGTGAAAACCACTCCTTGTTACTGTCACGTTCATGGTAAGACCAAGTTGACCTTACATGTCCAGCCACAATTCGCGCTATATCGTTAGGTGAATGAAGTGAATACTTGAACACGCCTTCTGTATTATCGGCACTTAGTACATGCTATACAAACAACGCTGTATGGTCTGTCCCATTCGTTGTATCCATTTATCAAACTAAAGGACGTCACCGCCAGCCTAATTGTCATCCAGGAAGTTTGAATAACGAATTATCTATGTTTTTACCTCAGTCGGCTAGAGTGCTGATCCCGCTAGACAGAGACACGAGTTAGAATCCAGGTGGAGGCAACTTCAATGTTCTTTCTCTACGTTGATATATACTGGCTCTAACTAGATTATCAAAATAACCAAAAAGTAAAACAATTGTAGGTTATTTCTTGATAAAAACAAGACCCTAATATAGTGTCCCTGTGCCAGTGCTTCCCGCCGAGCAAGTTCCGCAGACTTTACCTGGATGAAAACCCACCGTCGTTCCGCCCTGAGCCTCTGTAGCTTTTCGGTTAGAGCCCTGAGGCCAGTTTCACAAAGGATCTTAGCGTTATCTTAACGTCATTTTTGATTAGGGAGTACTAAGCCAAGTACAGCCCATTTCACAAAGCGATCTAAGTTAAAAACCTTATTAAATTCGATAATAAATTTACGTCAGGCTTGACCACGTGGTCGTATGGAAAGCTGTAGTTTCGGACTTAAAAGACCGATCTATAGTGATGGACCTAAATCAATGACTAAGGTTGTTTTCATGATGATGTAGATGATGATACACGATATAGGCTTTTAATTAATTACCACAGACTGTTCCAAATTGTGATTTCCACTTACTAGTTCAGTTCAAAGGCCGAAGTCAAACACGAAGTTAAAACAGAAAATGTTTAAGATTCTATACATTTCGGTTTTATTAAATCATCTACCGAAGCTGGTTTAATAAAACCGAAATATTTATGGTGCTTCAGATGTTTGGCTTTGGTCGTCTATGCTATCCCATTCTCTCACAAGAGTTGGATTTGCGAAGTAAAAACGCCATCTGCTTCAGTCCAGCTGAGGACTGTCAGTGCTTCAGTCCAGTTGAGGACTGTCAACATAAGTCAACTACGTTTGTGTCAACTAAATAAATGTCCTAAAATAATAATAATAAGCATTTTGACTAAAGAAAACTCACCCATCTTGAGTTTTACGTAACCCAAGAGTCCTACATGAATACAGAGGTCAGTAGACCTTATTCGTGCACAAGGCAATACCTCTATATAGTTTACGAAAGCAACAAGGACATTTTAAATTTACGCAGACAACAACAAACGTTACACCAGACGAATCGAAGAAAAAATAAGAACATGTAAAGATAGATGAATGTCAAAAAAAAAAGAGATATAGATAGAAGATAGAAAGGCAGTGATATGTATCTCTATAATGTTTGGTATAAGGCCATAACTGAATATAATTTACGAATGCGATCAAGCAGATACTGTTAAATCTAAACAGATAGCAACAAACGTCACACCTGGCAAATCGAAAATTAAAACAAAAAAACAAAAAAAAATATAAGAAGAAAAAAATGGCATAGAGATAGGAGAGAGAAAGACAGTGCTATTTTAATGATGTTTGGTATCAGGCCTTATTTGTATAATATTTGGTATAAGACCTTATCTTTAAAATGTTTGGTATATAAAGCCTTATTTGTATAATGTTTGGTATAAGACCTTATCTTTATAATGTTTGGTATAAGGTCTTATCTTAATACTGTTTGGTATAAGGCCTTATCTTTATAATGTTCGGTATAAGGCCTTATCTTTATAATGTTCGGTATAAGGCCTTAACTTTATAGTGTGGGGTATAAGGCGTTATCTTTACAATGTTCAATATAAGACCTTATCTTTATAGTGTGTGGTATAGGGTCTTATCTTTATAATAGTTGGTATACGGCCTTATCTTTATAATGTTTGGTATATGGCCTTATGTTTATAATGTTTGGTATAAGATCTTATCTTTACACCGTTTGGTATAAGACCTTATCTTTATAGTGTGTGGTATAAGGCCTTATCTTTATAATAGTTGGTATAAGGTCTTATCTTTATAATGTTTGGTATAAGACCTTATCTTTAAAATGTTTGGTATACGTCCTTATCGTTATAATGTTTGGTATAAGGACTTATCTTTACAATGTTCGGTATAAGACCTTATCTTTATAAAAGTTGGTATAAGGTCTCATCTTTATAATAGTTGGTATACGGTCTTATCTTTATAATGTTTGGTATAAGACCTTATCTTTATAATGTTCGGTATAAGGCCTTATCTTTATAATGTTTGGTATAAGGCCTTATCTTTATAATGTTTGG
>JAVFBW010142853.1:0-12803 GCA_034783835.1 Mopalia ciliata | reverse complement strand
AAACAGTTTTACAAACATGACCTACATGATCTTCCCAGGTTAGATTTTTATCAATGAAAAGTCCTAGGAGTTTTGTATTTTTAACGGTTTCAAAAGACGTGTCCTCGATGCAAATATTCAATGACTTTTTGTCTATATTCTTTATCCTTTGAGAAGGTCCTAGAATAATAGATTTCGTCTTGACCGGGTTTATTAACATTTTATCCCCCTTACACCAGTTGGAGCAATGCGATACAGAATTCTGAAGCTTTTTTCAATTTGAGTTATAGATTTGGAGGAATAGTGGATTGTAGTGTCATCAATATTACAATCTTCAATACATAAAGCAAAGTAATTCAAATACAAATCCATACATCTGCAGTTTTTGTAAAAGTATCTTGTGATTTATCAAGTCAAATACCTTTCTAAAATAAATCATTACACCCCCAATTATTTCTTCATTATGTATTGCTTTCTGCCAGTTTTCAGTGAGGCTAGTTAAAGCGGTATGATATGAATGTTTTGGCCGAAACCCTGATTGTGATTGAATTAAAAGGTCATGTGACATAACAAAAGCGTATATCCGGTCATGAATATGACGCTCTAACAGTTTTAAAGAGTTGGTAAGATCGAAATGGGTCTATAGCTTTCTGTATTGTTCACGGCCCGAGTTTATGTAATGGATATATTTTAGACTTTTTCCAGATTTCAGGAAATTTGGCTGAGCTAACGCTTATGTTCACAGTTTTAGTTATGCTCGGAGTTATTATGTTTGCACTAATTTTGAGAAATTTGGGGCTAATATTGTCAGGACCTGTACTTTTCTTAATTTATAAAGACGGAAGGTAATTGAAAGCAAACTGAGGAGTAACCGGTGTTATTGAAAAGTTATTGTCCGGAGGTAGCTTATTTTTTACAAATGTTTCCAGTTTGTCGAGGTAGTCGTCGTTTTCCGTGTCATTTTGGGGTAACAGTCTTTGGGCAGAATTACTAAAGAACGAACTCATTTTAGATTTGAGTTGGGTCTGAAAGATGAAAGACATTATTTTATTTGAACATATAAGATTTTTCTCAGTTGTTTCAGAAACAAACGGCCTACAATTCGGATAAGAATTAATAAAATCAATAAATCAATAATTGAGCATAGTTAAAAGTAGAACTGGTTTAACGCTGATAACAAAATGAACATGTGCATTGACAGCCATTCCATTCTGAAATAAATTTCTTAAAATTTATTCCATATTTTGATTGCAATGTATTCCACAGATTTTAACCCCTATGTGGTTGTTTTAGCCGTGGGTAAAACATAAATGGTTTCTTTTCTAAAAGAGTATAATGGGGGCTTTGGATGGTTAGTTAAAATGTCCAGACCTAACTGATGTAAGGATTTAAATTTTAAATCAAGCTCACTCGAGACAATGCACCGAAACACAAAACATCCGTGTGTAGATTGGAATACAATATATGTTTATTTATAGCTGGATAAGCCGACTTGGCTTCTCTTCTATAGAGCACAAAGAATACAAAATACAAAAAAAAAAAAAAAAATCAACCGGGTATAATAAAAATACACTAAAACAAAAAAAAAAACAAAAAATGAAAAGAATAAAAGAATGCTTCTCTTTCTTATGTATACTGTCAAGGGTGCAGACTGATTGAAATGTTTCTGTAATATACAAACTTAGGTCAAATAATACATTCCGCTGAATGTGGTGTTAAACAGCCATCAATCTTCAATACGGATGCATAAATAGTAGATATCTGGCATTGAGTATCTCTTGCTGTACACTGCTTTGGTAGACTTAATTTCCCGAGGATTTATTAAATTAAAAAAAGACGGTTAAGTCAATAAATACATGTAAAACTACTGAGAGCGTAATTGCCTATTGATAGAAGATCATAACATAGCGCCATATTCATCTTCATCTCCCGAAATTTTTATTATCAACAGCTTTGAACAATTCCCAGCTTAAGTTTTAACAGAACAGTGGATCCTAAGCTCGCCATGAAAAACAGTATCTATTAATCGAACATAGGTATCAACATTTGGTGGAATTCATCCGCTTTGTCTTCGCTGTCTAAACAATAATATTTAGCAGTTTGGTCAAACTTAATATGATATATGGTGGGGCTTGGTTTTAGGAAAACATACGCATAATTAGGAAGTTTTTCACGCTTAAATACTGGTGTCACTTGTATAGATGTATGGATTGACAAAATATAGTTCATATAGAAAACAGTTTTTAATACTCATAATTTTAGACCAAAGCCTATTAACTCTCCACTTACACTTGGCTGTTAAACCCTTAACGTTTTGTTGGACCCCTTGAAAAGATTTTAGAATACCCGTTGTAATGAGTCTCTTATTCAGAAGACAGAAAGATCTGTAATATATATATGTATATATTTTTGGAAAGCTTGAATACACATGATTACATCTATGAGAATGTGATGAAAATCGAATCCCTATTTCTAAAAATGTCAACAGAAAAAAAGACTGAATTTTCATGGTTTATTTCTCGAAGCACAATAAAGATAAGGGTAAATAAATCATTTGACTGAGTAGAATAGTTCTTGAGCTAGTAAATAGTGCCTCATTTTTTTCTGCAATTTTGTTTATAACGATCCCAGAGGATTTTTTCCTAAATTAGAAAGTATTACGAAAAATGTATAATACAACTTTCACAAAACATTAAAAAAAATCAAGGGCGAACTTCTAAAATATGAGGCACTGTTAACTAGATCACGTTGTACTCTTTACAGTGGTACAAATAAGAAGTTTCTTACATTAATCATTTTTTAGAAAAACGCGTTTTTGTTGTCTGTTCTGTTGTCTGTTCAAAAAAGAAGTGCCAGAAATAGGCAATTAAAGTTTTGCGACTGTAATGCGATCATGGGAAACCTACATTATAGGCTCCAATTTAATTGTTTGTAATTATAGATTGAATGCGTAACTATTAATCTGAGCGGTAACAAAATGGCCCATTTTGAGCCCAAGGGATCCAGCAAGCACTGGAGGAAAATTAACCTTGCAACATTATGGAAACGCTTCACATCATGGTTGTGCTAATGTCAAGTATTGTTGAAATACACTGGCATAGTATAAATGAAATACCCTTAGGCATGGCGAATAACGGTGATATCATAACTCCATCATGGGAACAGATAGTGTAAAAAATAAACGATTCATCTGAAATATCACCTGAAAATTCCTTACATGCGCCTTTATTATGCAATCAATGTTCTACGTTTTTTAAACCGTTCTTTGCCACCAAATTTGAGATGCTTCCGCACCCGTTTATAGGAAACACTCACTGAGCTATACACAGATTGTATTGATTTATGGTGTGAAGTAGATAATTCGTCATCTTATAGGTGAAATAAACCTTGGCTAGCACATTAAACTTCAACCACACAAACAAACCACAATACAACTATTTGAATATCTTTGATATATAGGGTACATGTTGGACCTCAGATGTTATCTAAACCACACGCCTTATTCTTTTTCTTCTTTTTTCAGCTGTCCTATATTGGCACCTTTACATTATTCTCTCTTATTGATCCATCTAATTCATCATTTTTTAAAATAGCATGCTTCTCATGGTGCTCGTGGCTGTGTTTGTTGACTGGTATTTGTTATCATTTAAGTTTTATGTCATAATTATACATTAAGCTATTGGATGTCAATTGTATCGTCTTTAAAACATATTTATCATATACCGATGAGTTTCACCACACAGGGCATCGTATATTTATCATATTAGATGGTTCATATACGTACGATCTAAACGGGACTGCTTTCAATGTTTACATTCTATATGACAGCGCCCCCTAACGTGACAGGGGAAATCCCTCGAATTTGTGTAGCAGAGCTCAACACTTGGAAACCGGACAGTTTGTACCATTAATGTATTGTTTTTTAAATTAAAACCAATTTACATCATGGTTACACGAAATAAAGTCGCCGGTTGGTGTTTCGAATTGAACTATGTTTTCTGGCATGTTTTTATAGAACAAATTCACATGTTCTGCAAGCTCAATGACTGGAGTTTCCCTCTGGGCAGTATGTAAACAAACTTACCTTCTTCGTTGTTTCATCGAAGAACACGCAGTGATGGTAGTAGGCCAATGACATATTTAAGCATTAATGTTTCAGTTAAATTTGTTTTTCTTTGGATGGGAAATGCCAAGGGGACAACATTGCTGGCGAAGTTGTCACCGGGGCTGTTTAAACATATTGGTCTGTATTGTAAATAGCTCTAAACATAGTTTTAAACAAAATATTTACAATTTTTAGATCCGAATTTAAACTGTTAATATATTGACATATGTTTTTAACACTTGTGTATGTCCTGTTCAGTTCGTTTTGTTTCTCTTTTTGATGTTTTCTGTCTGGGTGGCTTCAGATCGGAATTATCTCTGATATCGAAAATTGACAAAATGTTCACGCCACAGCATAGCTGAAATACCGCTGAATGTGGCGCAAAACACTAAGCAATCAATCAATCAATCAATCTTTAAATGTCATGTTCAAACAATCCAACTGTTTTTTTTAACTTAAATCATATAATCATCAGGAAAGGTCTCTCCATGCTCTCTATGCTCTTTAAATGTAATAATTGCTTAATTGTAGCATATGTATAGAACGAATATCTATAACAGACATGCACATGAACATTCGATAACAATGATACCAAGTGAAAGTTCTGCGCTTGCCAGGTTCTTAAACTGCGAGCACCTTTCTTAACAAAGGTAAGCATTGTCTCGTAGGCGTTCTGTAGCACTTGGAGTTTCGACTTTGAGTCTAAGAATGCGGATGTGTGTGTTGTAACACTTCAACTGTACCTCTCGAAAGGTTGAAAAGCGATCAATTTAAAGCACTTTAAGTTGACACAAAACTTAGAACAGATGGGAGTTCATGTGACATTCCTTTAAGCGCTAATCTACGATTCCTTTGATGAAAAGAGGTTTATTTATCACAGAGATTTACCAGCTGTCTGGAAAACTATTGCTATCGATTTCTGATCATTCTCACTAACACAGTTCAAACAGGAAAAACTGTTTTATTAGCTCTGCGACTGATGGAAATGTTTTACCTCAGAACAATGTTTATTAAGTAAATGTTTTACCTTTATATATCTGGTGATGTCTGACAGTTCTTAATATAATTGATTCCCTACTTTTAAGTGAACATTGGTCAATGTTATAAGGTTATGAGAAGGGAAAATTTGTATACGTATATGAAGCGTTTACAACACTTCAGTATTTACATACATAGTTATCTAACGTTTGGTTGAATTTCCTGTGCCCAAAGAAAAAAAAAAATTCGTATTTAATTGAAAGCTTCGTTTTTTCTTTCAGAACGTTTGCTGTTTTCAAATGAGTTGAAGTATGTGTAGGTAATTTAATGTAATGAAAATATGCTGCATCGAAATAAACTAAAAAAACACCAGCGAAGCCAGTAGATGATCTCTGTTGTCTCATATCTCACATAGTAATGGCTAAATCAGGTTAACGACTTCAAGGCCCGCCTTGGCTTAGTGGTAGTTTGTGCGCTTTATATTAGCACTACTTCGATTTACCGTTCACGGGATCGAGTCCGTCTGTCGACCATCAGATAAATGAGTGAGTCGCACGATGTGGCTCGGGTAATCGAGGAGGTGGTTTTTCCAGGTTTTCCGCCGTAATTAGACAAGGAGCAATCCGTCGTCATATAAGTGAAATGCAATTGAGTTCGACCTTAAAGTCCAATTAAACGAACAAACAATAAAACTGGAGCGATTGTACATCATAACTGCTAAATGGATACTTGCTTCAGTAACACACAATAATCCTTGCCAAACAGTATATGGTAATGTAAACGCATAATTTAATGCTAGTATAATGACATGCAGCGGATATAATTCTGATATAGTTAGTGAGCTGTAAGTTACATGCTAAATTTAACCACCAATTTCCATAATGAACTTGAATTCATGGTGATTACTATAGAAATGCAGAGGAACAATAGAGCAATAAAAGAAAGAAATCTGATTTATATGATCAACAATACTAAGTCCTTCCTATGCAACTAGATTCAAAAATTGACCTTGGTACTTCAATCCAGATTCTGATTTTAATAATCTACACAAATTTGCTTTGGTACTTATCTAGATAACAAACAGGTAGGCCAGTATATACATTACAATCTTTTTATTTCAATAATTTACAGAAAATGAGTTCGGTATTAAACTCCAGATAAGAGTCAGGTATATAAACTTTTGGATGTTCATTAAAGGTAAGACACAAATATTTCGTATAGTTCGCATTATATAAAGTTCTTGTATAACGAGGCCTCATAATCCAGTTATGGGGCCGTGCACATGTTGAACCCATCTTGAACAGTGACGTCACTCCTGAGCTCACCAAAGTGTATTTAGGCCTTTAGTCGCATCAAGGCATTTGTCTCTCGTGTGAGAAACCAAAGTGGACATCAAAACGTTATTGATATATTTAAATATTCTAAGTTTGGCTCACTACTTTCTAGCCTTTTATGTTGTAATAGTGAAGGCGTTAGTGGCAATTTTCTGGCAAACACTCCGAAAGCAAAAAGGGATTCCCAATGGTTTACACGTTAGTTCAACATGTAAATAATTTTTGATTTGGACCAAAATTTGGACCGAAATATTTAACTTTCTATAGCAGGTTATAATTGAATGTGGCCATTCGGTGATCAATAAAGATATATATAGTATCAGCCCCGAAACGATGTTTTTTTAACGTCATTAAGTCAGTGATTCACTTGGACATGAAAAAAAAAACCCAACTTTTCACTGAAAACACCCCATAAACGTATACTGATGTCAATTGTACAATCCGTCATAATTTAATAGCATCCCCCTCAATTGCGATGGTAAACACCAATGAAACAAACAATATTACAAGAGAATGTCACGAATTTTGTCGGGGAGACGTGCAAATCTATCTCTACGTGAATCACTGATACAGTGACGTTAACGAAGCATCATTTTGATGTAACTATTATATTTATTTATCACCGAATAGCTACATTTAATTATGTTTGACCCATAAACTTCTATAGAAAGTTAAATATTTCTTTTAAAAAATACATTAGTACAATATCTGTCAAAATTTATTACAGTATTTGATGAAAAAAATATGACTACAGTATCAGTTAAAAGATAATGACAGTAGAGTGGTTGGTGACGTTAAATGAACTGCAGAAATAACACATCCCCCTATTACAGAGAACTGTCAATCTACGCCTTGAAATGATGACAAATAAATACACTGCAGTGTTGATATTTTACACTTATACAGTTAAGACTAATTAAACGCCTTACAAAGCACCTAAATACCTTTTTATGCATCGCCAAATTTGTGGAAAACCCCACTTTTCATTTGTTGTCGCTTGTTTTCCAATTGTAAAGTCATTTAATTATTTGTAGACAGGGTTTTGTATTTTCTGATTGTCTTGCTAAAACAATCCGTTTTGTAAAAAGGACACATTTGTGTCAAACCACACTTTTTGCATTAGATGACATGTTTAAATGTTTTTGTTACGATGTTAGTGATATTTAATAACACTGCCCAGAAGTACTCATCGGATATCAAACATCACGAATAATCGTTCTCCCGAGATCCTACTAGAGGGTGTTATTGATACCACAAATAGAAGTGCGCTGGTAAAAAGGCATACTTTTGGTTTTCCAAAACGACTGTGTTCAACCCTGTTTTGTTCATACGAATGCGTGATGAGCAATTTACTAGCGGTACTCTGCATGAAGTATCACATGACTTTGCTGCTGTCCAAGATATGTACTGTTGATAATCTCATTTGAGTGTAACAATTACTTGTTGGTTTACAGTGAAGTTAGCGTGTAGTTTTCAGTTTTTCTCCTAATCTGGAGCTTCAAAAACTTTTCGATAAACTTAACTTGTGTTGTTGGACGTTTTTAAGCACCCGAAGAAAGAGAAATGACGAAATAAGGTTTATTCCAGTTGAGAGAAACTAAAGCAAGTGCATAATTAGGGGCTCACATAAATTGGTTTCAGTACATTGATTCCTATATAAGAAAGTTGTTTGCAGTGACACGAGATGAACCATATGAAACCTCACTGATGTAGCCGTTACTAAATGGACTGTGCAAATATCCATCACGATGTAAATACTCACCAGGTCATGACCTCATGGGATCATTATTTTACCTCCATCTGTCGAAAACTTCCCTGGATTCATTTGAGCTTTTAGCATCATTTTCACGTATTTTGAAATTATTATTTTAGAGCTGTTACAGCTGTTATAGGGCCAAAATCAATTTCGTAACGATTCTAGTAATGTTTATGTTTAAGAAAAAGCATACCAATGTGTTCGTTCTAACTATTTACATTGATAATATTTCATTTTTATAGGGACATAACTACACCCGTATTCTATTGACAATCGCTATACATATTTTTCAGAAGTAAAAACAGTTATTCGTCAGGTTTGAAAACATATGATATGTGTCAAAAACCATTGTAAACTTTTTTCACATTTTTGCCCTGGAAAAAGACATTTCAAGAAAATCGGTGAACACCCTAATGACAGTATCGGTTGGATTTTTTTTTACTACATTATCGGTCAAAATTTGTTACAGTATCTGTTAGAACAGTTATTACAATATCAGTTAAAATTTATTACAGTATCAGTTGTTATTACAGTATCTGTTCATTTTATTACACCTGGTATCTACAGTCTAATGCACTTCGGCGAGCTCAGGAATGACGTCACTATCCAATATGACGTTAACATGTGCTTTGCCCTATATTGGATAATAAGGCCATGTTATACAAGGCTGATAAACATCGATATCTGTGCATTTAGTTTTTGTTTATCCGCCTTCATCATTCTATAAGAAGCCTGTGGTTGCTTAGTCTGAGCTCAAGGATTCAGTTGGATCATTTTCTGCATTCTATACATTGGCTTCTCTATGAAGCAAAAGTACGGCAGTAAACCACAGTCAAACAAACAAACTGTGTGGAGATCACCAGGAATAGTTTAGAACACTGATGTATAAGGTTCAATTTGAACTGTTGATTCAATTTCAAAGTAATGTTTGCCTTCGGAAGAAATCTGCGCACGTCACTCAAAGCTAGAAACATCGGTATTATCGTCAATGGTAACAGCTGAGGGACATGGTAAATGCTTTGTCATGAACGATATTTCTTTCACTTGACACTATGTTCTGACGAAATGAATACATTAAAAATGAAAAGTAATCATTTTATATACTTTTTAAAAAAGGCGATTTAATGTAGGGAAGCAACAGCCCTAAGCTGAACCGGCCAGTGGCTGTGGCTCAGTGTTTAGTTTTAGCTATGGTATATCGAAGGAGTATGAGTAGGCGCACATACCCAAACCATCTCGTGTCTAGTCACATCATACCATGAAGTGACGTCCACAGGGTCGAGTCCGTCTGTCTACCCTCCGGTATATGGATGAGTCACAGAATGTCGTTAGATAGCTCAAATGACCCTAGCCTCAGTTTTACAGAATTATAGGTATTGTTAGCAGAATGCTGTAGGATCACAAAGGCTTGTTTCGATTTCTGTTTGTTTTTTGGGGGTTTAGAGTCGTATTCAATGGTATTTCACTTAAATGACGACGGATATCCACTTCACATTGTTCATGCCTAATTACCGTGGAAAAACCAGGATAAAACCTAGAAACCACCCACACATTTGCTGTAGCTACATCGTGTGACTCACTCAAATACCTGATGGTCCGCAGGTGGGCGCGATCCCGGGAACGGTACATAGATGTCGAATTTGTAAGCGCACTCGCTAACGACCAAGCCACGTTCGTGGGCATAAATATATAAATCTATGACGCTGTGTCCGCTCATCAGCTGTGATATTAAGTTTATTATTGATTTAGATGAGTTCCATACGCATATCATGTGCTGTTAGAGATTTAAGAGTGTAGTCATTACCCAAGGAATCGAACCCATAAAGTCTTGGCTTTGTCATGCAAACTCTCCACCGACTAGTTGATATTATTCGCGATTTGAGCCGGTAGTGTGTTCGCTCTGCCTTGCAAACTCCGTCGACTGGTCAATCTCTAAGATATCGAGCTCACAAAATTTTGGCTTTATCAGGTAAATTTCTCGATGTCTATTGGTTCTCTAAGAAATCGAACCCGCACAAACCGGAATTTTTCAGCCAAAGTTTTCTTGGTCTGGTCGCATCTATAAGGAATCGAATCCACATAATGATGGTTTTGTCAGGTTAAGTACCTGTTGACTAACCGATCACGAATGATTCGAACCCATAGAGTGTTAGCTGTGTCAGTTACGGTCCCTCCCATTCGACCACTAATGGTTTGAGCCCATAGAATGTTGGCTCTGTCGGATAAAGTCTAGGTCGACTCCTCGATCTTTAAACATTCCAGCCGATACAGTGTTGGATTTACCAGGGTGCAGTCACCGTTCATTGCTCAGATAGTCCATGTATATATAAATTCCTGCGACTGGTAGCTCTCTTAGAAATCGAGCCCACATAGCGTTGGGTCTGTCGTTCTAAGAAGCAATCAAAACCACGGAATAGTGGATCTGGCAGGACACTATATGAACGTAAAGTGTCCGTCCATTAAAGCCGATCAAGACTCTCCTTACCAGCATAAAATAACGCAACTGAACCTTGCAAATGCAAGGTAACATTATTGCCCGTCTATATATAGTGACTATGGTTTGGTTTAGCTTGATTGATTTGGGTTTAACGTCGGTTACGGTCGGTATATGACGACAGATTGTCAATGTCACACTGTTCCTTGTCTTATATGATGGAAAACAAAGAAGAACCCGTATAAAAAAACTGCGATTAACGGAACCACAACGTGTGTCTCACTCATATACCTGATGGTCGACAGACGGAGTCGATCCCATGAACGGTACATTGGAGTAGGATTAGGAGCGCACACGCTAACACTAAGCCGCGGGCTCACTATGGTTTGGAACTCATTTGAATGTATTGTATTGATGTTTATTATTATAGGTGAATGTGGTGGACAGTAATGTTTCAATTGGGCATGCATCCGTTGGCAACACGTGGAATAAATAAATTATTCACCAACACGAACATTTCAATTTGCTTAAGCTATCCACACTTCAACTGACAAGCACACACCAATTAACTACTTCAATTAGCAGAAGCTGTAGCCTTTAAAATTAAATGAAAACACAGTATGATAATGAACTGGGAGGTAATGAGTAGCAAGAAGGCGGTAGTATTGATTGCAGTCCTTGCCAATTCAAACATATGTATGACGCCATTGAACTCGCTAATTTGTAAGAAGTTTTTATGTATAGGAGATTCGATTGCTCCCAGCCTTAAAATCGAAACAATAATCGCCTGTACCCAGAAAACACCGTGTTATTTTCCCTGTGGCATTTCCCGACGAAACGGTTAAAAAAAATGTTAAACTCATAAAGTGTATGAAAGAGTTTTGACTACACGTCGACAGATATATTAAGAATTCTTATTGTTTACTTGTATTCTGCAATTCAGCGTAGACCCTACAAGCTCATAGACTACTTTATAATGATATTTCTACAAACATGTATCTTGTTTTGATTTATTCGTAAATACAGATTTCAACAAAAAATGTTTTAAAATTCCGTAGCATGGAAATCTATTGTGTGATTTTAATTTGAATTTGACAAAAACTAATTTTCTCAACATTGACTGATATTGAACATTCTCTTTTTTTTTAAGTACAATGCCAATTTATGTTTGCTTTAGCATCGCCCAATTAGTACGGGAATACATTGCTCTCCTATATTACCGTTTACTTTGATTTCGTGCTATGTGAATCTTCATGGAATCTTCATTGGGGAGGCCCCGCGGGGGAGTGGATGGGCCATTTAACACCAGGGAGCGGGTAAGCCATGGCCCTGCAGAATACCCCCTCGGCTTCCTTGGTCGATTGTAAGAGGCTTGCTAAGGGGTTGCTTTCTGTTGCCCTGGTGTTAGCAGAGCTAAAGCGTAACGGGAGGCAGATTTGTTTGTGATGTTCTCTATTTGTGTCCGTCGTCATATAAGTGGAATACCCTTGTGTGCGACGTTAAATATCAATCAAACAAACACACAAACAATCATTGGGGAGGAGTGGTAGCTATTCAGACTTTTTGACCATGCTTGATTGGTAAAAGTATACTGCATTTTTTATTAAGCGAATAAAGATAGTTCCTAAGCACGGAATGTATAGAACATAATATACAAAAAGTGTACAATTGTTAATACCCCATGTACATGTTCCTTTGTGTTTATATACTGTTGTGAATTTATAAATGATGGGAAACAATATGAGCTGTGCTCACTGTTTTCTCCAAAGATCCAAATAAAAAAAGAGCTGTGCATGCGTTATTTTTTTATATTAACAGAATGTAGTTAAGCAAATTTGCACTAGTTACTTGAGAGACAAAGTATCACTGTCAACCACCGCTGATGATTGGACAGATCTCCATTCAGCATAATTATGTTCACCGTTTCTATATAAGGGAGACCGGGGCTGGTTGGAACACGGGGTAAGTTGAAACATTGCGATTATCCAATCAGCTTCTCAGTCGATGACGTCACAATGCCAGTAGAAAATTACAGACAAGGATGGAGCATATCTCCATTCTGTATATAGCAGGTGGTGCACAGAGGAGAAGTTTGTGATTTTTGCTGTGTTTGAGTAAATATTTCACTTCATGCCAGTTCCATTCTATTGCATAAACATTCAGAGGTATTTAAGAGCTCTGATTTGGAAACATATCAGTACATCATTGTCTTACATC
>JAVFBW010142842.1:0-12805 GCA_034783835.1 Mopalia ciliata | reverse complement strand
TGCTAGTATCTGCACTGAAACGTTGCGTTGAATAAACCCAGAAGTTGAAAATCCATAAAGTCTTACTTATTATGAAAACAAGATGTGGTTATCCAGAAATTGTATAATTAAGTTACCCCACTTCTAAATTTCATTTAAAACTTTTATTTTATATCTTTTTTTTTATTGCCTTGTGATTGTGTCGTCTTATCTTGGCTTGTTTCTTTTCCTTCACCTATTGGGCTGTCACGCCTTCATATAAGTAAATGATCATTTCCCCTGACCTATTGGGTTGTCACACATTCATATAAGTAAAGGATCATTTCCTTCACCTATTGGACTGTCATACCTTCATATAAGAAAAGGACCATTTCCTTCACCTATTGAGCTGTGACACCTTCATATAAGAAAAGGATCATTTCCTTCACCTATTGGGCTGTCACACCTTCATATAAGTAAAGGATTATTTCCTTCACCTATTGGACTGTCACACCTTCATATAAGTAAAGGATCATTTCCTTCACCTATTGGGTTGTCACACCTTCATATAAGTAAAGGGTCATTTCCTTCACCTATTGAGCTGTCACACCTTCATATAAGTAAAGGATCATTTCCTTCACCTATTGGGCTGTCACACCTTCATATAAGTAAAGGATCATTTCCTTCACCTATTGGGCTGTCACACATTCATATAAGTAAAGGATCATTTCCCCTCACCTATTGGGCTGTCACACCTTCATATAAGTAAAGGGTCATTTCCTTCACCTATTGAGCTTTCAGGCCTTCATATAAGTAAAGGACCATTTCCTTCACCTATTCGGCTGTGACACCTTCATTTAAGAAAAGGATTATTCCCTTCACCTATTGGGTTGTCACACCTTCATATAAGAAAAGCATCATTTCCTTCACCTTTTGGGTTGTCACGCCTACATATAAGTAAATGATTATTTCCTTCACCTATTTGGCTGTCAGACCTTCATATAAGTAAATGATTATTTCCTTCACCTATTGGGTTGTCACACCTTCATATAAGTAAAGGGTCATTTCCTTCACCTATTGGGTTGTCACACCTTCATATAAGTAAAGGGTCATTTCCTTCACCTATTGGGTTGTCACGCCTTCATATAAGTAAAGGATAATTTTCTTCACCTATTTGGCTGTCACACCTTCATATAAAAAAGTATCATTTCCTTCGCCTATTGGGTTGTCACACCTTCATATAAGAAAAGTATCATTTCCTTCACCTATTGGGTTGTCACACCTTCATATAAGTAAATGATTATTTCCTTCACCTATTTGGCTGTCAGACCTTCATATAAGTAAAGGATCATTTCCTTCACTTATTGGGTTGTCACACCTTCATATAAATAAAGGGTCATTTCCTTCACCTATTGGGTTGTCACGCCTTATAAGTAAATGATCATTTTCTTCACCTATTGGGTTGTCACGCCTTCATATAATTGAGGATCGTTTCCTTCACCTATTGGGTTGTCACGCCTACATATAAGTAAATTATCATTTTCTTCACCTATTTGGCTGTCACACCTCATATAAGTAAAGTATCATTTCCTTCACCTAATGGGTTGTCACGCCTTCATATAAGTAAATGATCATTTTTTCACCTATTTGGCTGTCACACCTCATATAAGTAAAGTATCATTTCATTCACCTATTTGGTTGTCACGCCTTCATATAAGAAAAGGTTCAATTCCTTAACCTATTTGGCTGTCACACCTCATATACATGTTAGTAAAGGATCATTTCTTTCACCTATCGGGCTCTCACGCCTACATATGAGTACATCATCATTTTGTTCACCTCTTATTGGGCTGTCACGCCTTCGTTTAATTAAAGGATCATTTCTTTCACATATTGGGCTCTCCGCCTTCATATAAATAAATGATCATTTCCTTTACCTATTGGGCTGCCACTCCTTTATATACGTGAAGGATCATTTCTTTTACATATTGGGCTGTCCGCCTTCATATAAGTAAATGATCATTGTCTTCACCTATTGGGTTGTCACGCCTTCATAGAGGTAAATGATCATTTCGTTCACCTCTATTGAGCTGTCACGCCTTCATATAAGTAAAGGATCATTTCTTTCACATATTGGGTTGTCCGCCTTCATATTAATAAATGATCATTTCCTTCACCTATTGGGCTGCCACGCCTTCATATAAAGTGAAAGATCTTTTCCTTAACCTATTGGGCTGTAACGCCTTCATATAAGTCAATGATCATTTCCTTTTGCCTATCGGGCTGTCACGTTTTCATATGGGTAAACTAATCTGAATTATGAATTTAAACCCTATCAAACAAAAACAAAAACATTATCTTGGTTACAGCCTCCAGCCAACAAGAGGTTATAGCGCGCGATGTTTTTTGCGATATTTAATCCGAAGCGCTCAGATGAATGGACAGTTCTAATTAAGTAGGCTACAAGGGGAGGAATTAGTACCTTTACAAAAACACCACTTCTGCTCTTTTATATTTTTAGACGGGTCTTCTACCAGACTCTAATATATCAGAAAAGACACTTTTGTTGAAGAAGAAAAATAACTGACTGTCATTCAGTCCATAGTTTAAACTGTGATTAAAAAAAGTACAGTAAACATCATGGTGTCTAGGCCACTTTGCCTTGTATTATTTGGCTAAGAAAATAACTTTTCTCAAAAGCGAAACAAAATGTTTATTCGGCTTTGCTAACAAGGTTTAAATATCAGTATGTGATAAGCAAATAAAGGACGACCCTTAAATAACATCCAATCAACGTAACGTCCTGGTTGAGAAAACAAGTTTTTTTCCTTATCAGTTGTGTGTGGCCAGTCAAACGTTCAAGATGGATAAGAGAGGAATTGCTATATGTTTGTTTTTAATCCTGAGATTAGGATTACTGTTACCTGTGACATCAGGTGAGAATTGTCCAGTTAATCCGGACTGTTCCTGCTCGGGATCTGTTGTACAATGTAATCCGATGTGTGGACCAAATGTTCCAAAGCTCGCAGCCTCCAGTAAACAGTTTAGTGAAGTGAAGATAAGTGGTAACATGGATATCAATCAGATCTTACCAGGCACTTTTCAAAATTTATCCACAAGAGAGATGTATATACAAAACACTGGGATAACTGATATCGACTGTGATGCTTTCAACGGGATAACCCGTAGACTTAAAACTCTCGATTTGTCATATAATTCTATAGAAGCTGTTCCCAGTTGTAGTTTCCTGCACGTAGAAGGAATCAGTGAGCTACATTTAACTAGTAATCATATTTCGAATTTAACAAAGAATGCTTTTAGGCAGGCATCTCAGTTGGTTAGTCTATCTCTGGACTGGAATGAAATCGAAACCATTGAAATTGGCTCCTTTAACAACCTGGATGCACTTGAAAATTTGAATCTGGACAAAAATAAAATAAGTTATTTTGAAGGATCTTTGTTTGACAATCTGAGTTCCCTTAGAAGTTTAGAAATGAGAAGAAATACGATAAAGATGATTCACCCAAAATCCTTTGACAGACTGGAATCATTAACTTACCTGGGACTCAATGGAAATGAAATCAGTTCGTTGGACGGAACTACCTTTGAACATTTGATAAATATTGATGCTATCGGTTTACGTTCCAATTTGATTTCATTCCTTCCGGAGAAAATATTTGCAAAGTTAGCAAAGCTCAGTTATCTGGACGTGGGAGACAATCAGTTGGTGTTTGTACCTGATAACATCTTTCAAAAAACACCCTGGTTGAGGTATCTATTCATTCAACAAAACAATCTGTCTTCAATTAGTCCCAGGTTATTCAGTTCTACTCCAAATCTTAAAAGCTTGTCTATATATGCAAACCGAATTGTCAACCTTGATCCAGAAATATTTAAGGATTGTTACAAATTAGAATACATTGACGCAAAGAACAATGAAATAAAAGATTTACAACCTGGGTCGTTTCGGAATTTATCCAGCCTTCAATATCTGGATTTAAGCGCAAATTATCTCACCGAGATACGAGCAGGTGTGTTTGATAACTCAACAAGTCTGGGTTCTTTGAACTTGGGTGCTAACAGAATATCCTTTATAGAGAACTCTTCTTTGGCAAGTCAACAAAAATCCCTCAAATGGCTCTTTCTCCACTCCAATAGGCTTAGTAATAAATCTTGGGTTACGTTACAGCCGATTCTAATAGAACTGGAAAACCTTTTAGATCTTGACCTTTCACATAACCCTATTGGTGACCTTCCTACACCGGTCATCGATTCATTCAACTATTTGGAAAACTTAAGACTCAGAAACTGTAGTTTATCATATATCTTGGTTAATAAGACAAACCTCGAAATAATGGATCTATCTGCAAATAGTTTAAACAAAATTACTGATTTAGTTTTATCGAAAACATACGACCCCTCATTAAATGTATCTTATAACAATATTCAGTCAATTGCTTTAAGGATTTTGTCTAATCGTTTTGACAGTCTTAGTCCCACACTTGATGCCCAACACAATGAAATTGAGAATGTTGATATTTTCATTAATTCTGATTTTCCGAACATTGAGGTACTCCAGTTTTCATATAACTTAATTTCAACTTCGCTCTGTTTGAAAACGAGCACATTTTACTTATTGGATTTAGGATCGCTAGATCTTTCTCACAATAAACTTAACAATGTGACAAAGTATCCAATCAGGCTAAATTCTTCAGTTTCTATTTACTCTAACCAGTATCTTGGCATAAAGATTAGAAGTTTAAATCTCTCCCGTAACAACATCAGCTTTGTTTCTCCTGAGGCCTTTCTTGGAAGAATAACGGATTTAGATCTAAGTCACAACAGAATACAAGTTTTAGGCAGACTCCTTCCGGCTAATGCATCCTCCTCAGATTTTAGAACACAACATCTGGATCTTTCTGGTAACTTTATTCATCAAATATCGTCTGACGTTTTCTCTGGCCACGAGAATATTGTAAACAACATCAACTTAGCACAGAATTCTCTGACAGAAGTCCAAACTCTCCGGAATGTTTTAGAAGAGGAAGGATTCCAGAGACTGTACCTTTCTGACAACCCTCTTGTCTGTGATTGTGAATCGTTCTGGTTGAGACAGGACCCTGTGGCGTCTAAACTGGATTCAGCCAGATGTGAAACACCGGCCAATGCTAAGAGTTTTTTGAGCTTTTGTTACCAATTAGAAAACTGCTTTCAGATCCAAAAACTGAACATGTCTACTTCCGACCTGGATGTATGTAAAAACGACATACACATGATAATTGATAATCTACAATTTACTACATTAGATACAGTTGGTAACAGTGTCAGTGTGAACGTGACTTGGGCTCGCCATGGTCCCGGGCAAATAACAGGCTATAAATTGGAGATAACGCCCAGCTTAACGACAGAAAAGCTGATGACGTCATTGGTCCATCCAGCTGCCGTGAATTATATACTCTCTGGTATTCAGATCGAGATGACATACAATGTCTGCATATCGGCTCAGAGGGAACAGGTAACAGTGACTGAAGTCATGTGTAAGAGTTTACAAGTAGAGGCCACAGATGACAATATTATCATCAGTAAATCGATTTTGATCGGCATTTCATCGGCTCTCGGGCTATGTGCGATGTGTATTGTACTACTCTTATTTGGTTATATTATCCGGCTTAAAAAAACAAGAAGTAACTGTCAAAGAGATTCTACTTGCAAATCACCTACTTCTGGCCGATTTGAAGGAACTCAACAGTCGCTGGCTGACAATAACTTAAATCCCACTGCTACACCAATCAATCAGGCGAATTCCCGTAACCCCCAGAACACTGGTTCATATCTAACTGACCAGGGACATAACTCAAACCTGGTTAATCGGAGCGAAATGTATGTACATCCCGTTAATCGAAGAGAAATGTATGTACATCCCGTTAATCGGAGAGAAATATATGTAGATCCCGTTAATCGGAGAGAAATGTATCAACATCCTGTGAACCTGACCGATGAAGTCGATAACTCAGACATCTATGAGACAGTACAGAACGTTGCTAACGTAACTGATTAAATGCATTGAAGTGGCAGATAGTGTGAGTATGTCAATCAGAAAGCGTGTCTTAATGACGTATAATATTCATATTGCGATTAAAATGACTTTTTAAATATTTGTTGATATTGTTATTTAATGTTGGCAGCTGCTCCGTCATTTAATAGTACAAGGACTTGATTGTAGACATAAATGTACACCAATGTGTTTGTTAAATTTCATACGCAATACTATTTCGCTGATATGACGAAAGACTATCTAATTCGTATTCTGCTTTGATACTTCAATATAGTGGAAATCCTGGATCCATCCTCGTAAGAACTACACCCCTATTGCCCCGAAAATACCCCCATCGTATGGTTGAGGGCCACCGGGGAAACGAAACTGTCAGCAGCACGAGAAATAAGAACCCGTAGTTCACTGAGCCAGCGCTGATCCATCCAGCACGTGTTACCCTGGCGAGTCCCCTAACAATGACTCGATGCAGAGTAACGCTGGGAATAATGGAAGCTTACTCTTCGGGGTCGCTGAATCCAATGCGATTCCACATGATCTATTTTTAAACATTTTACTGTACACAACTACATTCAAACACACGACTGTTTTTATAATGAATAAACTTTCACTTCAATCAAAATGTGTCAAAAAAACTATGTTTTAATCCGATTGAGCTCAACGGCATTTACAATTATACAGCAATTACAGACGACAATGAACATGAAATACAACACTGGAATATTCACAATTTACCCAAGATGATCATATTAATTAATTGTCTTCTTGCAAGAAATCTTAATAATGATTTTACTGCAATATCTGCCTTCATTCATACATTGAAATATTCTTTCTCTGTTCTTGGTTTCTCGGAGCGTTGGTTTTCTCTTTCCACAACCAACTGATATGGTTTACCTAGTTCCATCTAGACACACAGACAGTTGCCTGGCGCTTTATGTAAATGACATCAAAGAGCAATGTACTATACGTGAAGATCGTTGCTTTCTTGACGACCATGGCTCCTTCGAACTATTAGTAATATAAGTCAAGTTTGCTTAACAAATGTTCATTGTCAGAAAAGTACACAGATCTACTGGAAAATATACAAATAACTTTAACACTAACCTTGTATCTCTTTTACAACTTGTCGGTATGAGAAGAAAAAATGCGTTATCACGAATGACTTCAATATTGACTTACTTATAATGTTAACCATCAATCTTCTTCCGCTTCCTTCGAAACCATGGCCTCACACTATCCCTCCTAAAGGTAGCTAAACCCACTCGTAAACAATATCTTTCTGCTACTCTCATTGATAATCTCTTTACCTATTTCCACAATTCTGATTTTTTTTCTGGCATTTTATTAACATTCATCACACATCATTTCTCTATATTTTACACTTTTAAATCAAACAATTTAAACGAACAGTCTGCAAATCAAAATATTTCTTTCAGAAAATTCACATCCTCAACAAAGACAAATTTGTTGCCCAAGTAAATAATGTGAAGTGTTTTAAATTGTGAGTATATCGCGCTAGAAACATTCGCCAATAAGTTCAGCAAGATCAATGATGAATGTTTCCTTCTAATCCCCGCAAAAACAAAAGGAAACAAGATATTTAAACCAAAGGTCTCCAGGGCTATATTTACATCAATATAGGAGAAAAATCGACTAAATAGACTTAAATTGTTTACCAGTGACTCGGACCAAATACTGGCAGTTTGGTAATAAATTAAGCTAATGAAAACCACATTTATCTACCAATCGTTAAAGGTAACATGTTTGCGTGAGTGTAAAAAAAAACTTAAAACTGAAATTTGTCGGACCGCTTCTGATTCTCTGATTAAAAAACAACTGAATTTTTTTTTCTCATTACATTGTTTCAGTTTAAGAAATTTTAATCAGCTTATGAACATTTTGTAAATACATGTATGTATATATTTTAATATAATTTTATAATCTATGTCTAATCCATTATATAGTCACCTGTCTGATATTTAAATTAATTTTCCCACCCACCCAATGGGACAGACCAATCTCCATGGAGATTTAATCCTTCCAACAGACTGGTTTGTTTGTAATTTTGTATACCCTTTGTATTGTTGGTGTATAAATATAAATCAAGTATATGTTAATAAAAGTAAAATGAAATAAATTTTTGACATCTAAGCTATCTGTCTTAATGTACATGCACGGTAATTATAACAGATCTGCTGACGGTGTAAAGTAAAGTAAAATACATATTTACATTAAGTAGTTCCAAAATTAGGTAAGTTTAACATAATTACCAATACAATTATGTTACCCGAGTTTCTATCAAAACGGACAAATTTGGTTAAAATTGATTAATATATTAATAAAAGTTGTATGGAGGCTATTAAGGGTATAAATTTTATTCATTTGAGTTGTTTCGTTTTTTAAGATTTCAATAACAGATCTGAGTGTGTCAAACATACTAAACACATACAGAAACACTCCAACAGAGAAAACCCGAAACACATGATTACAGCCTTTTCATTCGGCATGTAGAAAGACTGTAATTCAGGGAAGCGAGACAGAGATGATATTGTTTAACTAAGACAGCCATTGACAAACAAATGGACAACTTTTGGGTATTTCATCACAGTGGTTTTGTAGAAATTTGAGATGTCTTTGACCTGGAAAAAACATTATATTTCCTAACCTTCGAAAGAGTCCTGACTGCCTCTTGTGGAAGATGGGATAGTACATATCATATATATTATCTTATTAATATCTCCCTTTTTTGGCCGTCAGTACTTTTTCTGAAATGTGAAATTTGTTTGCAGAAGAAACTTGAAGCCCCGACCGAACTTGAATTTCGGCATTCCGTGTTGTATTTGTGTCATCCTTTTGTATTCTGGGTAGTACTGCTTCCAGGAATGTAATACATGTTACATTCTGAGTAGAATTGCTGTCCGTAATGTAATACATGTTACATTCTGAGTAGAACTGCTGTCCGGAATGTAATAATGTTATATTCTTGGTAACACTGCTTCCCGGAATGTAATACATGTCATATTCTGGGTAACACTACTGTTTGAAATGTAATACATATTACGTTCTGGGTAGCACTGCTGCCCGGAATGTAATACATGTTAATATATTACATACATTGCTGCTTGATGCTGCACTGTCAGCTAAAATCTCACCGGTACTAAGTGTGAATTGATTTGACAGTAGTCGGCTGAATTCTCACTGGTACTAAGTGTGAATTGATTTGACAGTAGTCAGCTGAATTCTCACCGGTACTAAGTGTGAATTGATTTGACAGTAGTCAGCTGAATTCTCACCAATAGTATATGTGGATTGATTCGACTGTAGTCAGCTAAATTCTCACCGGTGGTAAGTGTGAATTGATTTGACAGTAGTCAGCTGAATTCTCACCAATAGTATATGTGGATTGATTTGGCAGTAGTCAGCTGAATTCTCACCGATAGTATGGGTGGATTGATTTGACAGTAGTCAGCTGAATTCACACCGATACTAAGTGTGGATTGATTTGACAGCAGTCAGCTGAATTCTCACGGACACTATGTGTGGATTGATTTGACAGTAGTCAGCTGAATTCTCCCCGATACTAAGTGTGGATTGATTTGACAGTAGTCAGCTGAATTCTCACGGATAGTATGTGTGGATTGATTTGACAGTAGTCAGCTGAATTCTCACGATAGTATGTGTGGGTTGATTTGACAGCAGTCAGCTGAATTCTCACCGATAGTATGTGTGGATTGATTTGACAGTAGTCAGATTAATTCTCACCTATAGTAAGTGTGGATTGATTTGACAGTGTGTAAGATATCTGGATTTTATATGTTAAATTGTGTCTGTTTTTGTATGTTTCCTTATACACGTAACTTAACTGTATTTGATATTTTATGTTGCCCTGTGGTTTATTAGTATGTACTAACTGTGTGTTTAGTTTCCCACCCACCCATTGTACGTTTATAATAGTTGAAATGCTCTTATGACATTTCTGAATGTGTTTTCGGACTTGTTGTCAGTGACACATTCCTGTTGTCATAATATGAATAGGGTTGATTTGTATTTAAGGAAGAAAGCTCCGATTAGAGACAGAGTAGAGTGTAGGTTATCATGTTACATTCATGGACTCTCTATCCGAGGATTTTTGGACTTCCCTGCCTCGTTAAATATGATGAGGAATTTTATGTAATTATAGTTAGTTAACCCTCAGTAATAAAGAGTAGTAGTTATCTTTAACCGTCTTCTTGCTGTCGATCTATCTTTCACTGGGGCTATAAGTGGCTATAAAGCTTGGTTGTGTGTCACGGATACACCTCAGTTGCTATTTGATGCTTGGTATCGGGAATGCAACGGATAGGCTAATATTTCTGCCTGGAATGTAATACATGTTACATTCTGAATAGAACTGTTGCCTGGAATGTAATACATATAACATTCTAAATAGAACTGCTGCCTGGAATGTAATACATATAACATTTTAAATAGAACTGCTGCCTGGAATGTAATACATATTGCATTTTAAATAGAACTGCTGCCTGGAATGTAATACACATTACAACCTGAATAGAACTGTTGCCTGCAATGTAATACATTTTACATGCTGGGTAGCACTGCTGTACGGAATGTAATACATGTTACATTCTGAATAGAACTGTTGCCTGGAATGTAATACATATTACATTCTAAATAGAACTTCTGCCTGGAATGTAATACATATTGCATTTTAATTAGAACTGCTGTCTGGAATGTAATACACATTACAACTTGAATAGAACTGTTGCCTGGAATGTAATACATTTTACATTCTGGATAGCACTGCTGCCCGGAATGTAATACATGTTTGATGCTTGGTAACACTGCTGCCAGACGTTACAACCTGAATAGAACTACTGTCCGGAATGTAATACATGTTACAACTTGAATAGAACTGTTGCCTGGAATGTAATACATGTTGCATTCTGGGTAATACTGCTGTCCGTAATGTAATGCATATTACATTCTTGATAACACTGCTGCCTGATGTTACAACCTGAATAGAACTGCTGTCCGAAATGTAATACAAATTGTATTCCAGGCAGCCGGCAAGTGCCCAATTTTCCCACGGAATGCAACAAATTTAATTTTATTGTGGACCAACCAAAGCTGTCTGACGGTTTCTATAGTGTATTCCTGAATAACCAACAACCCTACATACTTTACGTACAGGACATAGAGTGGATTATTACAGCTGTGCACTTGGTATCACAAACATATATATCAATTTAAGTTTTAAAATAACCAAGGAAGTTCCGAAAAGTTATCGTTGACAATACATACTGTGATAGCACAGCTTAACACACACATATAACTTTGTACCATGTATCGTTGGTTTGAAAGATAAAGTGAATAGTTTGTTTCAAACGAAACACAAAATGTGTAACAAGCTAAGCGATGTAGAGAGATCCGCTCCTCGAGAACCTATACAATAAACCTGAATTTAATTTGGAATATTAGGATATGAAATGTAACATTTTTACCAAAAATATTTTGTAATGTTTTCCCAAAGACAATTAAGTTTAAATGCGCATATAATATTGAGTTTGCATTCAAAGCGTAAGTCAAAACAAATATGTGTGAATTAACAGGTGTGAAATCAATTCTCCTTTAACCGGATAACGAAGAGGTCATATTGTAAACACTCAATGTATTCATTCACTCTCAAACCTGTCGTGTGGGAATGAAAGGCTCGTGGACACATAAAAAACAGCAACACTAAACATACTTACTTGACATATATACCGGTATGTATAACTGTTTCACTGCACCCAGACTAAGACTCACACAAAATTTATTTAGCGTGAAAACCCTCATAAATCTTTTTAATTCTGCCGAACAACAGAGAAGAAGAAGTATTCTGATTGAATCTATTTACAGATAATTTAAATATTAAAGGCCCGTGTGTTCTGAATGTGAAAATTGGATGAACCAGTGAATGCCGACGGCCATTTTCTATATGTATATTTAAGCCTATAATGTAATTTCATTATGAAAAACTGAAATATAGTAAGTTTTCTATTGGAAGAAAAAAAGTTTACAAAAAGATGTTTACAAATTAAAGTGACTGATGTATTTCGAGACTAAGCTATGTGCAGACTTATAACATAGGCGCAAAGTGTAACTTAGTTTCACAGTTTTAGGTCTTGTTTGGTCAGATACAATGGGCTCCACTTACCCGCCTGACAGAACTCCAAAAATTAGTTTTTGTTTACATTCTCTATAAATTCCCAAAACGCCATACAGGAAGAAGGACATCGATCGCCAATGCCGCCAGGCAGACTTTTGCGCTCAGAATGTCTCAAAGCCGCAGAGCTTACTGGTTGCAGCGGGCGGGTAGGAGAACCATTCTGTTGTCATGGTGCTCTCGTGGACAAGGGTAACAAGAAGTTAATCTAAGTTGACAGTTAATTTACACCTGATGACGATACAGGCATATGTATCGAAACGTTGTGTATCCTTTAACAAATCAAGATGTGATTATCCAGAATAATGATAATGTTACCCAACTTCTAAATGTCGTTCAAAACTTATAAATATGTTATGTTTGTTTGGTGTCTTTTGTTTTAGCCTTGTGATTGTGTGGTCTTATCTTTGTTTGTTGCCAGTGGCATCATCATTTCCTTAACCCATCGGGCTGTCATGTCTTTATATATGTAAAATATCATTAGGCTGGCACGCATTCATATAGGAAATCGATCATCTCCTTCCCCTATTGGGCTGGCACGCATTCATATAGGTAATCGATCATCTCCTTCCCCTATTGGGCTGGCACGC
>JAVFBW010142831.1:0-12806 GCA_034783835.1 Mopalia ciliata | reverse complement strand
GTCCGTCGTCATATAAGTGAAATACCCTTGAGTACGACGTTAAACACCAATCAAACAAACAAAACAAACAAACAAACTGTTGCCCTGGTGTTCGCAGAGCTAAAGGGTAATGGAAAGCAGATTTGTTTATAATGTTCTGTATTTTTATCCGTCGTCATAGGAGTGAAATACCCTTGAGTACGATGTTAAACACCAATCAAACAAACAAACTTTACCATGGTGTTAAACACTAATCAACAATCAACCTTTTCCTGTACATGTGCATTCCAAATGTTATCCTCTTATCTTGTCATCATTGGTGGCCAGTGTCATTGAAGATAGACTGTCCTGTTCGTAAAATTCACTTATTATGGTATTTAATGAATCTTTTTTGGAAGTACATGTAATGTTCTTAATATATCAAAAACATTTATTTACATGTTTAAAAGTTTGGAATATGTTGCAGGTCCCAAAATCTTTTGTCATTGAGTATAGTATGTTTCAAGTATTGAAAAACTAATTTATTTAGCACTGGAGGAACATTAATTCTGCAACAAAACTAAACGCCTCTCATTTTATGGTTGTATTTAACACTGGCTGCTATGGCGATTACGGTTGTACACACAACGCCAATCAATCAATCAGGTCATCTGGGAGTAATACGGTTTCTTTGCAATGTATGTAAAAGATTATTTTTTTGGAGTTTAACATGAGACTTCAACACAAATCAGGAAAAACAAATTGATAATATGTTTGTAGCGCAGACATATAGCTCAAGTACATGGTCATATTGATAGATTTACATAATTATATCGTTACTTCCTTCAGGTGGTTATGATAAGACGCTTCATACTGATCGAGCCAGCGTTGAGTGTTTCGACTTGGAGGTTCAAGAATGGTCTTTCGTAGCGGAGATGGAAAAAGCTAGATCTGGCCTCTCGTTGGTTGCTGTTGATCAGTATCTCTACGCTTTTGGTGGACGATTTCGACACACAGAACAGTACTTTGACCTTGTTGAAAGGTAAGACAACATGGCTTTTCTCTATCACCATGTGGATTAATTGACATTTTAATAAAAAAAATGTCAAGCCAATATAGTACACTGGTCTTAATGTAAGAAAAAAGGATTTGACACAGGGTCTGGCCAATATTACTGGGAAAGACAGTTGCCAAAAAGCAAGTTGACAAAAATTACTTACAAAATGAAATTTAATCCAAACATTTTTGGTTTGGGAAGAACATCTTTGATTTTATGACTTATGTGGAATTATTACAAAATTCATGAAAATTAGCTGTGATTATATTTATTTATCAAACAATTTGTTCTTACAGTTTAAAAGACTTCGGAATTAGCTTTGTTAAAAAATATAGTAAAATAAAATGTTTTTACTAGACTAAGAAACCACGATCTATTTTTGTCTATTTTCTATTTTTTATTTTTCAGGTATAACACATTGTCTCAGCAGTGGACCACAATAACCTCTATGAATACTCCCAGAGCCTGGCCTGGTGTCGCTAAATTTGAGGGTCGCATCTATGTTATAGGGGGATTTGATGGCTCAAATCGGCTCCGCAGTGTGGAGTTCTTTGACCCAGAAACTAACAAATGGACATATATTAGTAGTATGCTTGTTGGCCGGGCAGGCTGTGGAGCAGCCGCTATCTGATCCAGGTACAATACATTCTACTGGATGAAAAGGGGGGATAATCTACTGTCTTTCTATTTGGGTCTTCCATCCTCTGGTACTCTCCCTTCGTACAGAATATTGTATAGGATAATACATGTACACCTGGGCTGATACAATCTGTATTTACAGATTGGTTTAGGGTCTATTGCTATATATTTGGTTCCGCAGGTCTAAAATATTGATTTTCTTCAATTATTATTAAAGTAATTAACCTCCAACAAGTTACAAGTATGCCCAGGGGAATATCTGGCTTACAAATCAAAATAAATTAAATTTTATTAATAAATTTCCCGCTATTTTTCAGGTTTCCATTTCTTCAGAATCCTAGATTGCATTCCCATGACCGCGTGAAAACATTTTTATGATTCCCTTTTCAAACCATTAAAAACTCGACCTGTTATATCTATACCAGGGTAATGATATATGTAAAGAGGTTCATACAGTTGAGTTCATGCTTACAGTATTTTTTATATTGCTGTGCACCCCAGGAAAATCAAGCAGCCTCAGTTGAACTTTAAGTCAAATTAGGCATTTTTAAGGCTTTATTGTATAATAAGCATTGTGTATGTTCTAGACAGAAATCTGTGATCTATTATTTTTTTGTAATAATATCGACTGTTTGGACAACATAATTGTTGAATACTTAAGAATTGAATATTTCTTTTTGTGTGTTTGTAACAAATAGACTCCAATTAATCCCCTGTATACAGAGTATGACAGAAAACCAAGGCCCTTTTCACACAGAGATCTTCGCTTACATGTACATTGAAGTTAAAAATCATGACAACCAGTGCTGCAGACATAGTGTTGTGTTACAGTTATTTTCAACTTAAGCTAAGATCGCTTTGTGAAATGAGCTCTAGGGGCTGGTTGCTCGATGCCCTATAAAATTGAATCAGCTATTAGATGAGGTCACGCCATGGTGAAGGTTGATCTCTACCTGGTACAAGTGATTAAATCTGGTGTTAGGGGTTAATCATCTTTCGAGCAACTGGGTCCTAGGGTCACCTTACAGTCTAGTCAGTCTCACCCTGGCAGGTGAGGTCTGCTCTATTGGCTGCAGTGCTTAAATGTAATTGTAAAATTGACTTTTCTAGTGTCAGAAGGAGGAAATACTTGTCTCTTGTTAACCAGTGAACATTCAGGGTTGTGTCTTACATTCATTTGAACTTGACTGCTTACTCTTCTGTTTCAAGATGAGGCAGAATATGCTGGCCTTGAAATTAACATTGCTGTTTGTGAAGTGAGAAAATGATGATAGTCCTCAGGAAGTCATTGCTAATATGTGGAACTGTATATATGCCTACACCAAATTTTTACTTAATAACTGTCTCATAATTAATACATGTGAGTTTGATGATAAGAGGCGAGAAAAGAGGTTGCTTTCTGTTGCAGGGAAGCAGATTTGTTAGTGATGTTCTGTATTTGTGTCCGTCGTCATATAAGTGAAATACCCTTGAGTACCATGTTAAACTCCAATCAAACAAACAAACAAACCTTATCCAGAATACCAAATAGATAGCCTAACAAAAATGTAAAAGTGGAGTCGAGCTGACCATGTTTTGGGAAACCTTTAAATTCTGTTTTCTTTTTAGTTTTCATAAAATATGTTTTTATTAAAGCTCTCTTACATCTTTTGTTTTCAAATCGTTTTTCTGACAAGCCTTCAGACGAAAATTGGTTATGTTGTGTTTATTATAAACATCGAGACTAACTAGCTGTGCTGACCACTGCATTGGGCTATCTATTTGGTGTCATGTCTGTGCACATACTTCCAGTGCTTTGTTATTATTTAAGCTATATTTTGAATCTTTAAATGAATTTTGAGTGCTTCATAAGTTATTTTGTGCATTATTATTTGTTAAAATCATCTCTTGTGCTTTCCTTTGATCACAAAGGAAACCTTTTACTTTTTAATATTGTTGTAACGTTGTTATGTTGTCATTTATTTGCATCACTCTGCACTTCATTCGTTGTTTTCTCTCTGTATTTTGTATATTTTATCTGGTTTTGGCATGTACAAAGCATTAACGCTTTCATACTGTGTGGTTTCATTTATAATTAATATCTGATTGAAATATACACAATTAAATAATCTATACATGAAACTAAATTGTCTGGTGTTAAAAGGTATTAAAACGTTGCTTCAAACATGCAGGATATCTGAAGAAAGTCACTAAATATTGATATCTAGCTAGACAACCAACATAATGGAATTAATTTTCTGCCATTCGGTTAATTGACCAGTTCGGCAATTTGAACATTAGTGTTGGCCAGTTCAAGTAGTCTTTTGAGCACCTTGGAAACGACTAAACGTTCTTTCCAGAACAATTTTTATGATTTCGTTTTCACTGTTGAATTCTCACTGTTGAACCGAGTATGTCATTAGAGAATGCAAACAGCTGTTTGCTGTGGGACAAGTATTAGACGTGATACAGAGTTCTGTATTTCTAACAGTCTATCGTGCAATGTAGCCTTATTTAAAGATACAGTGTTGGAGTGCACAAAACTGTGTAACGTCAAGTTTTTCACTTCGCTGCTATTATGAATTCAGTTCGGGCTGTTCATTAACATGTGATACACTGAACTTCCTGACATATTTCATAGGCCAAAGATACTTGAAATCGCCCATTAGCCTTGTTAAAAATACGGTGTAGGTATCTTTTGCTAATCCGGCAATTTTTCTCTCTTCCACCTGGACAGTAAACTTAAAATTTTAATAGAACCGTCCGGTAACATCCACTTTTTAGGCATGGTTACCTAATAAAAGCATATAGAATTCATTCGATTGGGATATTAAACCTTTTTTAAATCGGCTAGTCTACTAAATTGAAGATTTGAACTCTAGTTCCAATCTCGGCAGTTATACGTATGAAAGCCTCCAGACTCAGTGGCTTATGGAAGCCTGTTAGTGCCAAGTCAGGTTCAATTACGACTTGGCTATGTTATAATTACGACTTGGCTATGTTATAATTACGACTCATTGCTATGTCGTAATTACGACTCATTGCTATGTCGTAATTACGACTCATTGCTATGTCGTAATCACGAGTTTGCTATGTCATAATTACGAGTTGGCTATGTCGTAATTACGAGTTAGCTATGTCGTAATTACGAGTTACTCATGGCTTTGTCGTATTTACGACATAGCTATGAAAAAAATAACTGACTTGGCACTATAGGCTTCCGAATAGTGTTAGACCTGGGATTATACGGTACATGTGTGTTGCTCAGGGAAGGCAGAACTCTATGGTCCCACGTAAACCACTCCTATCGGGGTAACTTCCACAACGGCTTGGTCGAAGCTGTGGTCCTTGTGTATAGGGATTAGAAACGCCGCTAACCTTCGAATCAGCGAATCGTGAATGTGTTACTCGACTAGCTTGTTCCAAACGACACATTAGGCGTGTTGGTGGAACAGATGAAGTCTGCTCACTAGATGTTTTATTGCAATATTTAATTTGCATTATTCATGAAGTATTGAGCGCTACTCTTGGGGAAATATGATGACTATGTTTTGTGGCTGGTGATTGTCTTGTGCATGTGTGCCTTAAGCGATCCCAAGGGTGTTTTCTCCATGCTCCCATTGGGCCATCTTCTTTAGCTAAGAGTTTTATTCTGAGGTAGGCCAACTCTGCATTAGCGGATTATTCGGATTGGGCTTCCAAACCATTGATTGAACACGTGGGAGTTTCTACGCAACCATTCAGATGTTCTGGTAGCTCGGAATAAAACTCTTGGCTATAGAAGGAACCGTGGTTATAGAAGTCCTTGGGTTTTCACTCCGTCATACGAAATAAATAACCTTAATGGAGGAGTAAATCCCAATCAAACAAACCCAGTGAGCTTCGTCGAATATATTGCTCTTTGCCTGGTCACAAATTTAATATATTTAATCAAATGAACGGCAATTCAGGCCAATAAACACTTTACGGAAATTTAGCAAAACTACATTTTCCAGATGTAAGTTAACAGATATTTTGTAATGAAACAGTTATTGTAAAACCTTTGTCGAAGGAAATTGTATAAAAAGCAGGTAAATCTGCGTCCTTCAAATAGTGCATGGTGTTGTAAACGTTTGGTAAAATAGCAGTTGACGGAAAATAGCTGTAAGGAATATTTTATTAAAGACACCATTTGACCTATGTCTTCACTAAGTCACACTCGTCTCTCCGTGTAGCCTCTCGGGCCTCAGCTGAAGGTAACAGTCATGGCAACACGATGTCTTCACTGTTGGTCGTCATGGGAAACTTGCCATTGAATCTATGTGGGCATCAGCGATTGGACCGTTTGGAGGTGTCTAATATACACTAAAATCATTTCGTCATATTCACAAAAAAACAGACTTGCACCTTGCCTATATTTTTGCGATGTCAATCTGGGACTCGTTTCAAAAAGCGATCTTAGCTTAGGATGAACGTAACTGCCATGACAACACTTTGTCTTCAACACTGGCCGCCATGGTAATTATGCTTTGTGTATAAGCTAAGATCGCTGCATTAAACGGGCGCCTGTACCCTCTGTTTTATTGGGTATTCTGTGAATTTTATTTGCTGCCCGTGATGTGGCTTCCTCCATCAACCACTAAACTTTTATTCAGTCTTATATGGAAGAATCCAGATCAACGCGTGTTTGGGATATCTAACAGAGAGACAAACCTACGGCTCACCCATACTTTTATAGCGACAAAAACTCACAAAGTTAAGAAATTTATACAAACTTGTATTTATTAACTCATGTTACATAAAAATAATCTTTAAATATAACTCTCTGTGATTTATTTCAAAACAGTTGACATATTTACATAATAATGAATTTGTTTTTAAACAAAATAAAACATTTCTCTTTGGGAAATGTATGTACATAAAACTGTGAACAGCACACAGACATTAACATGAACTATTGTTTACTATTAATATATATATATATATAAGCCATATATTTATGATTCAAGACAGAAAATCTCTGAAAAATTTGGTTTCCAATAATCTTTATAAATATATATATATATTTTTTTTCAAATTGTTTCAATCTTTTAACGTAAAAGAAAGCCGCCAATCTCGCTCCGTGTTAATCTGGTCCAGGATTGTGCTCCTAAACCTTCGACAATACCCGTCCCTATTCGTTGTTCATCAGTCGCTTGTAGATTATGGTGTTATCTGGCACCTCAGGTTCTAAAACAAACAAAAGTCTTTGTGAATAGATTGATATGATTTGTGTTAAGTTTCGCACTTTTGTGTATTCACCTATATATAGCGACATTGTGTTCCCGGGACTATTTGCACAAAACCTCCACTGGTACGATATTTTACCGCCTATAGTTCAACATGATAAAATTTGTTGTCGAAAAGGATTTTGTAGCACGACATTTTTGAAAGTGGTCCCATGTAATTGATGGAAAACCCAAAGCGAAGCTGCTCTGAGTGACTCACAACTATACTATTATTTTTATTTATAAACAATAAACTGAAAATATTCACATAAAAGTTGTAGTTTGTGAAGAAATCAAGCGTTACCTGGCAGCAAACGGCGCACCATTTCCACAGCTCGGTTCTGCTCCGCAATCTTCTTAGCCAATCGGACAGAGCCGATCATAACCTTGCTGAGCGCCGCGAGCACCTGGTCCCTTTTGCTCCCTTCTGAAACCGATAAATTGATAAGTTAGCAATGTCAAGCCAGCAATGTGTTTTCTCGAGATATTTCCACCAGGATTCGAGATTGTTGGAACGAACTTAATTAAGTATTAGACGGAGATTTTTTTTTTAAGAACAGCACTAAACCCAGAACCGGATTTACCTTTACTTGTGGACACTAGGCCAAACTCCTGATTGGGCCCTCAGATTTATAGAAATGTTGGCAATATTCCCAGACACCCGGGGGCTCTAGGCCAATGTTTTCTCTGCTTAAACCAATTCGACCCAGAACGACCCTTATTACTAGTTATATGTGCCACAGGTGTACAAATAAAACAATGCACTCAGACAAAGCTATTGCCCTCCAGATAAGTAAGCCCTACTGATTATCTTTACCTGTAAAAGAATCGCGATATGAATCCATTACAATTTAAGTGTTTTATAAGTCGATTCGTAGATTTTAAATTAATCGCCATGCCCAGAGAATTGAACATATAACACTACACAGCTCATCTCTAATATATTGATTGACACTCTTCCTTAAATATCCTCATCGACTTACCATCGAGATCTTGTAGAACTGCCAGGTCGTTGTGAAACAAAGCATTGTCCAAGGCCAGGCAACTCACAGACATCAGGTAGGCATTCAGGAACCGGCCGTGGAAATCAGTAGGTAATTTACCTAACATATCAAACAGTTAACGAACATATTACACACAGTGGGTGATATCAACACAAATAACGGTTTATATCTGCATACAAAAAAAGAAGGACATGCTCCGAATGTTTGCTTCGTATTTCATGATTTCAAGACATTTCTCCTTACGTAATCTACTAATCTGTATTCCATAATGTTCAAGTCCCCCCTTACAATATGTATATACTATTCCCAATATTATATTATTACACAATGTGTATTCCCATTTAAACATGTCGATGAAATGAGCAATTTAATTAACTGGGATTGTATGGTATACTCTATACATACCAGATGCGGTGATCATAGTTTTCACCTCCCTTTGAAGATTCAGACAAGCGGGATCCGTCTCGTAACCTACAACAATCAAAACAACTTAGTCACAGATTGGGAAGTACTAACTCCGGACCTTTTTTGTTTTTAGCAATTCCAGGTTTTAAAAAATGGCTCTATTCTCGGGAGGGCAAAGGTTATTAGTTTGGGATAGGGCAGGTGCTTGCTGTGATTGGAACGACTTGAGTTATAAGAAGAATTGTCCACCGAACATCAATGTGTAACAAATAATATATTTTTCACAGCTTTGGTCCCATGTATAGACTCTGAATAAAATGTAAATATCTTAACAAAGGCTTCTTGGCTATGGACAAAACATTGATTTGTGATCAATTGGGCTCTAATGTATAAACAAGCCCTCTCTTGTGAGTACAACCAAAATAGAAAATGGACGATTTTAGTAAAATTTTGCTTTGTCCTTACCAGCTTCAGTGAGGCGTGAAATGAGAAACTTTGTGGTCATGATGGTATCGTGGAATTTTCCTGTGGGAAACTCGTACCTTTCCTGCACACCCTTTAGGAAACCTGCCAATTCTTGTCCTGTACAAGACAAGAGAGTAATGGAAGAATGAAGTTATTAGCATTTTACATGTCGGCTTAATTCACTAGGTATACGCTTACAAGTATGTCAGTTAAAACAAGAAAATAATCGGTTGATAGTATGCATTTGTGGATTAAGTACGGACAACAGCAAACGAAACGAATTATATATATATAACAAAAGAAATATATTATACGGGGAAAAATAAATATATTATTTTAGTTACATTAGTATGAAAAATACACAAGGCCGGAATCACGGCTTATAAAAATGCTAGTTATTAAAGACGGTAAAAATAAAAGAACTATTTTGGCATCACACTAAGCTCTTTATCAGGTGCGTGCTTATAATCCTTCATGGATAAACAGTACCCATTATTCAAGGAAATAGCAGTTGATTTCACCGAAAATAATCGGGTTAATGTTGCTTATATATGCAACAATGACGTGTTTAAATGTGGTACTTATGTTACTAGGTTTATGCAATCCCGAGTGTGGTTCGAGCGGTGGGCGATAAGACTCTTAATCCGAGTCTTTTTCCAGTTAAAACGCAAGTCATTTTCTGAACACAAAAAAAAACAAATCCTTGTGCTTCGTGACTTATGAAGTTCATTGTTTCAAATTTGTTGTATACTGGTCAGCCCATTTCAAGACAGCTGATAGATATACAGATGGGTGAAGTTTTTCAAGCTGACAACGAAATCAAATTTAATCCTTTCATAAAATATATAAGGCCCTAGTGTCACAAATTTTACAGCGTGACGGCCAACCCGTTATATTTATTCGGCGTATCGACTATATATATATAAAAAGATAACACTATATATGGATCGCAACTTCTGATTAATTCGTTGACGCAACGTTTCAGTGTATATCCTGACATGCTTAAGAGTAATGTCAGAATAAACATTGAAACGTTGCGTCAAAAAATAAAGTTGCCATCCATAAAGTGTTATCCTTTTCATACTAGACATGCATGACAGTCTATCTAAATCTAGCCCCATGTCATTTACACGTTATAGAGCGAAATGCATGGAATTCGCGACACTTTGTTTTACATCAGCTGTATATCCTATACCATTTGTATCACGGAGAAACCATCGTGTAGATAAAGAGTCCAGATTTTATAAGACATGTTAATACTTACCGTTATTAATCATAGAGACTTTATCGACGAGCTCGGATTTCAGGGAATCTAAAGGCATGTCAACATCTTTTACTACGGTAGATATAACTCCGAGAAGTTCCTTCACTTCGTCTGTTTTTACAACTGAAACACAAAAACAATGAGTTATGGATGTAGATTAGCAAACAAAACAAAACAAAAACTAAAATCGCATATAAAATCCGTCTTTTGTATTTAGGCATAGACTGACTGGTTTTCTTTGGAAATTTAATTAATAATATGTAGCTAGCTCATTGTGAGGGTGATTGGTTCGTCCTGTCTATCAGTAGATATATTTCTTAATATATTAATATATTAATTGTTTTTCATTTATTTATTCATTCATTCATTAATCTAATGACGTTTGTGGCTGAATGGTCTAGGTGGCTAAATGTACTGCTGGCGATTTGGTGCCTAACGCTAAGGGGCGTGGGTTCGATTCCAGGACGGATTTTTCTAGAATTTCTTGAACTAGAATCTGTTCAACCTAATAAGGTGATTTCCCAAAATAACCCCAATCGTGTTCATCTGTTGATTTACTCATTCATTTAAGCGTTAGTCTTTCAGAATATTTAGATCCGCTAAGGTCAATATCGATGTACCTGAAGTTTTGTTAGGTTTGGGGGTCATAACATCATCATCGTCTCCACTGCCATCTTCTACAGCACCCAAGGGTGTGTGTTTTTTCCCCTGCTTTTGTTTCTTTCTGAATTCCGCCATTTGTCCGAGGCGAGACAGCAAATTGTTTCCAGTTTTGTGCCTCAGCTTTTCAAGATCCATTTCGCTGCTATCGGGTCGAACTTCAGGAATGACGTCACCAAGTCTATGACCATCTTCCAATGGTGGCGGCTCAATTGGGCTTGGTTCTTTTCCAGGCTTAAATTTTCCATGCTGGAGAGAGGTGAAAGAGATTACTGGTTAAAATCATACCTACCATTAATTTCAAGTAAATAATAAAATTTAAAACTTATAGAAACCAAAAACAAGAGATTATCGTTCGCGTCACTTGTTTAATTGAGGTCGAATTATCATACGAATTTACAACCAGTTTTGAAAATGAATTTCCAATGCCACTCGCATGAATCATTGGCATCAAATGTTCTAGTAATAAAAAGGTGAAAAAAAACCCAAAACAAACCCCACAAACAAACAGCGGTCGGTTCGGGGCCTACAGTATACGACCATGATTAAAATATCCCACATGATGTATATATTGATAATAAAAACCAATGAAAAAACTTAAATACAGTTCACTATTGCACAAAAACTCTCGTCTAACTGTCTTTTCGTTCTGCAATTGTATAATATTGCGCGAGAATTCCTAAACATATTCAATTTTGATCTGAAGAGAAACTGTTAATGTACATCAAAATCTTGTCTGATTGTGTTATACATTACTTAAATAACAAGAACATTTAGTGACCCTTTCACGCATCTGCAAACCATCGTCCATTACTTGAGAGGTACAAGCAATACAAGTAAGATATGAACATAAACAATTAGTATATTTGTTCCGTGAAGCTTACATTATATATTGGTCAAGTATATGACATAAGCAGCTAAAGGTACGATGCCTGACTAAGAGGAACACATGCTTAAACGGCATCCCGAAATGACATATACATTGAACATACATGTATATATAAGACAAACGGCTTTCTCCTGATGATGGCTTAATAAATGCGGACATATAGAGTAGAAATGAAGTTTATGAACAGCGAATGGCTAACTAAAGTATACCTTTGCTTAAAACAAAAAATGGTTGTTCTACCTTTCCATGGCTTTGTCCAACAGAGAAAAGACACAGCAGTGCTAACGTTATCAACGTGGCCTTCATAATGACTGTCTATCTTTAAAGTAAGTAATACTCAGGTTTGTGTAAGGTAATATAATGTAAGAACTCAGAAATTGCGGCTTTTATATAGGTGCCAGCCTGTTGTTTTGAGTTGCGGCACCCAGTGACCAAGGCCACAGTGTGATCCGATAATCACACGCCCGTTTAACCAGGAACCCGTTTGTCTACTTTCTGTAAAAGGCTTATCCAGCGGGGGTATACACCATTACGTGACATTTACATGGGGATATTAATCTGCCGAGAGAAAACGGTCAGTCCAACCAAAACCGCCTAGAATGGGAGGCCTGTTAATGGTCTGACACGTCGCTAAATGCTGAAACAGAAAGCTACCGTTACGTCTGTGTGCAAGCGTGAAATAGCCTTTACTGGTCAGTTTTCTTGCAGGAATCATAAGGGTCTCTCTATAGATATATGACAAATGTATTACCTTATAAGTAAATAAATAGCATCCAAATAACAATACCATATACAGTTTTCTACCATAAATGTCATAAAGAAAAAAAATATATTTGCTTTAATTACAAAATCTGTTAAGCTGTAGGATACTTAATTTTCCAAAGCAGAAGCCATTAATTCCATCTTGAATTACAGATTGGCTAGAGGCAAGCTGAAAAATATGTGATAATTCTAAGTTTAACCTTTCTGGACACAGTTAAGGCACGTGACTAAAAGTAACAACCATACCGAAATGTCGCGATTTTACTTGCAAACTATTGCTATCTACGAACCTTAGCTACTGAGCTGAGCGCTTTTATTCGTGTTATTGCTCTACAGTTGAGCAGGGCTATATTTATTTATTCATCCGATGTTTACGGCGGCTCATAGGGGACATGAATTTATTTTTGTCTATATTGATTTCCACCCGGCCCGAAATTAGTTTTCACCCGCCCCGAAATTAGTTTAGACACGGCCCGAA
>JAVFBW010142830.1:3600-22360 GCA_034783835.1 Mopalia ciliata | reverse complement strand
GGTTATTGTGATTGTAGATGGTGGTATTGAGTGGGTGAGGTGGTAGCGCTGGGGCGGGGTGTTTGTGCTGGAGTTGGGTGGGTGGTAGGGCTGGTGCTAGGGTGTTTGTGCTGGAGAAGGAAGATGGCTTCACAGGGACATTTTGCTCAAGCTGGATTACCGTAATGCTATCTCTCCAGGCTTGTCAGATATGGTTACTAGCAACATACTTACAATGTGGCTATAACATCATGGTTTCTGAACTAAAATATCTCTAATCAAAAAACTTAAATAATTGCACATGAAATCATATCCAATCGCACACTATTGAATCAGAAGGTTTTGTAACCAGAAAGAGAGGGAGAGCGAGAGAGAGAGAGAGAGAAAAAAACACACGATGTTAATAGCTTATTATAGAATAAAGTCTAAACGTGGTATAATAACGTAATTACCTATATTAATCAGTACTTACAAGATTCGAACTGACTTGACCGACTTGGATTAAAGACTAAAACGAGCTGGTATTAATACATAGAGAAGCTGGGTTGTTCTCAGCTTATATTTAAGTTATCTGGCTCTATTTTATCCGAATCACAAGGCTTATTAACGGTATATACGTTATTATCTTGATTACCACTTAATGCTTTATTTACTATAATATTAGTGAAATAAAAGACATCTCCCTCAGAAAAGTTCACATTTCAGAGCTCTGCGGGCTATATAGCTTACACAACTCAAAATCTTGACATTTAACATAAGACAATGTCAGTAAAAAGAATTTTGTTAGAGAGGTTAAATTTCTGTGCGAGGAATTCTGGTATGTAAATCTACACTTTCTATTTTATTCTCATGCTAAAAATTTCTTAAACCAATGAACACTGCGTTTAAGTTTGCCGTGTACGCATGACATTTTTAGCGAACCCCACGACCAACTATTAATATCCCAGAAAAACGCTAGCCTAATCTTTGGCGTATATCATTATGGTCTTATTCCGGTACCGGGGAATTTCATCCCGTTATCTTGCTTCAGAACGAATTGGTTCTGCATCAATTTGTTTATATTTTATTTTAAATCGACACGAAACCAAATTTTGAAAATTCATTGAGCATCCCAAATTTGGGGGTAATGAGAACTGTAACAACTACAGAAATATTTGAATATAAGCGAGTCGATTATTCGGCCCATCTCTTCCGGTGGATGATAGCCGACATCTACCGATTTTGACGTGTCTCTTGTCTTAGCAGGCCCCCTACATTTCATTCGTTTTTATTAATAGACAAACAGTTAGAGATTGTTTTTGGATATGTAATGTGTCACCTATATAGTATTGTGCTGACTCGATTTTTACATTAATTATTTTCAACCAAATAATATCAATTAAACCATTACAATAACGGCAGAAAACCAAGAGCGGTCATATCAACATTTTTATTTTCTTCCACCAAAAAAATGACAGTCGGATAAATTGTAATTGTTTAATTTGTTTTTAGTGTTTGTTTCTGTTGCATACAATGAATGTACTGACTTAAACGGGTAATCTAGACCAAATATCTTTTTGAAAACGTCACCTAGTTAAAAATGTACTGTTTGATTACATACGTATATACGCTGGCAGTCGCAAATAAGGTTAGAGAGTTATTCAAATTTCATTTAAGAGAACATTGCGGAAGTGGAAATCTGTTTATGAAAAGTTTATCTTGTTTGAGTGGCATTTAGAAGCTGGTGAATTAGTAAGACATGACGACTGATATGGATGTACAACTTCTGAATATAATTTCTGAATATAATTGGAAATTAATTGTCTTTTTTTAAAAATCAAGTATGCCTAAATAGATAGACTATAAACAGCAGTTATGACAAGCGATGATTCAGGTTACATTACTCTCCCTCTCGCCTTGTTAACTGAAGCTGGTAACTCATATGTATGGAAGACTTTTCGTGCCATATCGTTTCTGTCTCTATAACTTTGACAATTATGTAATAAATGTTCATGATAATCGCCACAAAAACAAAATGGGCTCTTTTCAAATTGATGTCAAATATTTTACAATGGGTTTGAACAATATTTATCAAATAATAAGGAATGTTATGAAGTCAGGAACAATAAGGCATGAACATTCAACAATAGTTTAGTTACAAATCTGAATTACTAAACAGGCACTTACGAGATTATTAAAAGTATCAGTACACACAATGTTTCATAATTCATCTTACTATCTATCGCATTATGTATCTTAACATTCAAATATTACCAAAACACTAAACAGTTTATGGTTAAGTTAATGTAAATTATTCTTGGAATATACACTGCCGTCATAGTGTCATTAATCATAGTGTGTTAGATATCTGTCCAAAATAAAAAAAATAAGAGTCATTAAGTTTACGACAGTTATTTAATTAAGTTTGGTATAAGGCACGATTATAAATCAAAATCATCGTCTTTCGTCCGTTGACCATCATGTATATGAGTGTCAAACGATGTGTCTTCAGCAATCACGGGGTACTTTTTGGGAGGTTTTCTCTATGGTTTTCTTATTTCATTATTGGGTAGTACTTTAACCAAGAAAACCCACGACCTTCCGCTGGTTGCTGGCATACCGACCCACATACGGTTCACGGAAATCGAACCCGCGACTCCAGAGGTGAGGGGGATATGTAGACCAGAAGCATATACACTCACTAGAACGTACACTTTAGACCACTCCACCATTGAGTTTCCACTGTAAGTAGGCAAGGAACAGTGTGAAGTGGACAATCCGTTGTCATATAATTGAAATACCCTTCAGCATGACATTAAACCCCATTCAAATAAACAGAAAACAAACTATCGTCTTTCTCTCGACTCATGATGTTTGAAACATATTTGACTTGAACATGCATGAAGTTGGCGTAAAGGGCAAAGAACGCAAGAGCTATATGTGTTCAACTCATACGTGCAGTAATCCCACCGATGAGTTTATTTTCCAAATTAAGTTGACAGTTCCTTAGATAAGTTTCTATTTCTTAGCTGTACTTTTTTGATTGATTGATTGATTGATTGATTGATTGATTGATTGATTGATTGAACGTTTTCCGCCGGGCTAAGGTTATTTCACTTATATGACAGCGGCATATTTCAATAAAAAATGACACTATAGCACAAACAAGATTTGAAGCGTTTCCATAATGTTGGAAATTTAATTTCCCTCCAATAAAGGCAGCATTGCTGCCCTTCAAACAAAATGGCCTTAGCCAGATGGCGTTCAGTTAATTTCAACAATAATTCGCTTTTAACGTTTTAAGAAATGTCTGTAAGTTGCTCATAATAACTTTCGATTAGGATCTATTCAGAATCGTGTCTCTGACAATACTATAAACCAATATATCTTAATACTGCGATGTTTCAATGCCTCAACGAGATCGAACCAGGACCCTTCGCTATAAGCAAGTTCGACACTCTAACGACTGTGCAGCGGCGGTTGATATACGAATTCGCCACTCGTCTGCTAAGAGCATTTATTTACCAATGCATCGTCGTCATACAAGTGAAATATATCCTTTAGTACGATGGTAAACGTCGGTCGGTCGGTCGGTCGGTCGGTTGGTCAGTCGGTCAGGGCTTTCTTGTCGATTTAATTGTATTGACACAACCAACGTATCGATGAAAGAATTCCAAAGTTTCCACACAAACAACAGCAAACCATGTGAATTCATATTTTTATATTAGAAAAATATTCCAAAGTTCAGAAATGAATTATGTAAATATTGAAGATATTTCAAATAGGTCTTATAAACTTTGACGAGACAATATTTAAAGGCTGGATCTAAATAAAACGTTTGCCAATGTTATACCGATACAATAGCCTCTGTGAAAAGTGGTCAACATTGTCAGTGCATGACAGTATTGCACAGATCTGCGATGTTCACACAGCAGCTGCGTTTTAAACATCAAGAAATTGGATGTCAAATCAATCGATAATTATATAATTAACCTCTATCAATATAAGCTATTTAGTCTATCCTAGTCGGATCAAGGTTCTTTTCCTTATTTTATGCGTCAAAAATCGATATATTACGTTATATAGTGTAAAAATCATTTTTTTAAAAGTTGACAAGAAAACAGCTGTCGCAAAACTGACGGTGCAAGAAATGGATTTCTATACTATAGATTTCGTTCTGGTTTTTAACATATTACCGTTTAACATAAACACCATGTAAGTGAAACGCCCTTGAAACATCAACCAAACAAACCACATTGGCAGTGCCTACAAAGCAGCATTCAAAATTCGCCTATGTGTGTGATTTTATACTTAGGAATTTCTGCTATTTGTGAATCATAATCTTCGAGCTTATTGATGTGTCGTCAGTAAATACAAAACTGCTTGAAATTATTGAGTGACGTGTCAGGTTTTATTGACTTGAGTAATTCCATTGCTTTCTAGGACTGGCACCAAATTACTATACCCGAGTTGAAATCCTGGCGAAATATATTGAACGATTGTCTATATTCTATGTTATATATTATTTCCAAATACAGTACTTTGGTACCTATATGTTTTTCCGCATAAGGAGCCAATGGGAGTAATGATTTAGACAATAAAGACGAGGTTAAATAACAAGTTCATTTTTCCATCATTTAAAATCATCGATCTGTCGGATAGAACTAATTAACTAGACTATAGAGAACAAGGTGGCTTACTTAAATATATATCGATGCAACTTATTTCTCAAAGCCTTCAACGCGTTTAGTCGGTCTGAAGAATTCATCATAAATTAATAGATGGCATACTTCTTATAAAATATGACACAATGATCTAGTTGATATACTGAACGGTTGATAAAAGCCATACTGAAATGCCAAGGAGACGTATTTTTACTTTCTCTACGCCAAAATACGTGTTTATTAGTATCTTACTGCGTTGTTATGCCATCATTTGTTATGCCATGCATAAGAACAAAACATTTTTTCCTGATAAATAATTATTTGTTCAAGGAGTTTGAAAAAGAATTAGTACTAACATATTATAATTATTATTATTTTTAAACTACTGCTTTCCCTTTAGAGTGATGCTGTCTAATTTGGAACATGAAATAATGAAGTATAGTAATTATGTGTATACGACAAACACGTATCAGACTATAGTCAATCTAACATCTGCTCCTCTGTACTCGCAATGTTTTACACCTAAATTCATCTCTGTTAACGGTTTTAACTACCATTTTACTATGTTCTTTTCCTATAGTCCCAATGTTTTACACCTAATCCATTCCCTGATTACGATTTTTTCTACCATTTCACGTTACTCTTTACCTCTATTCAAAGGTTTTACACTCAATGTCTTCTGTATTTACGATTTTTTTCCGACATTTTGGGGCTACTCTTCTCCTGTATTATCAAGGTGTCACACCTGAATTATTGTCTGTTGGCGATTTTTCCTACTATTTAATAATATTACTTTCCTGTCTTCGGAAGGTTTTACACCTGTATGTTCCCTACCAATTCTCGATATGTGACAACCTATAGCATTGAATTCTTGGTTTGTGATGTCAAATAATGGGTATCAATGGGGACGATTAATGTCATTTTGCTTGTGCACTGATTTGTTTTTGTGAATTTTGTCCTGCCTGTCTGATTTGAGCGGATAATTGAGTTTATATTTATTTAATTATTCCAGCTTGAGATATACAACAGTATACTGTCAAATGCTGCTAAGAATCGATTACTTCAATTAATTCACTCTTAATGATAATGATAAAATATTAAGTACGAAGGAGAATATATTTGTTTGAATTGGTTTAGTTCCTTACTTAAACTTGTCTCCCTCATGTATACGACCGGGGTGTCGTATATATGAGGACCAGACCAAACACAATTTGTTTGTTTGTTGATTGGTGTTTAACGTTGTTCTTAGGGGTATTTAACTTATACGACGACGGATTGTCCACTTCACACTGTACACAGCCTTATAAGGGTGGAAAACCGTGAGGAAAGCTGTAAAAACCACCCTCTGCGATTGCCGGAGCCACAACATGTGACTCGCTCAAATACATGTACCTGAGGGTCGACAGGCGAACTCGAACCCTTGCACGGTTGGTTAAAAACAAGGACAAGACAAGACAATCACTAGACATGATACAACTTAAGACTTAAGACACGACTTTATGTTGCCCATTAGCGCTTAGAGCACCAGGGCAACTGGAAGCTAGTTTTGAATTTCAATAGCATGCCAACGAAGAATTGAGTTAAGTTTACTAGCGTGTTTATTTGCATGCAAGGAACATTTTGTTCTGCACACTGAACTGTATTTTTCTACCAGCTAAAAACCAAAAAACGTTTTACAGATTAAGGCTGAGCTCCAGGATTTCTAGCAAAATATTTTGTGACGAAAACAATGATTGAAGACTATATGAGGCGTTGATATTTGTCTCAAGGAATTGGAAAACGTCAATATCTAATGTATATTAACAACAACAGTAGAAAAGTTATAAATATTTCTAAATCATGCACGCAAAAGAATGTAATAAAATCCATATATGAATTTAAAACAACGGTTTATTCATTTGTTATAAATCGCACACGCAATTCAAACAGATATTGTTTCATAGCAGTGAGAAATAAGGAATAATTTACGATATCTTTGAACTGGATTGAGAGCAAACAGGACAATTCACACACAAAATCAAACTTCAGAAATAAAAAAATAAAAACAATATATTTCATGATTGTGTCCCCTTTACAGATTGAGTATCTTCAAAATTGTGTGTACTCTATATAATCTCCAAACGATTAAAAATAAAATTAAAATAAAGTTTGGAAATCTAAAATGCCGAATCAAGTGAAATCTCTTACTTCCTTGTTTTATATACACACATACATGGGAAATTCCAGTTAAAATATTGTCAATTTAAAACATCTATTTTCATAGCACAGATTTCGTTAGACGAGATTAAACAGCGGGACTGTGTATAAAATACTGTTTCTACTGAGGTAATTCGTTACAGGACAAAATGGCGGACCTCTATACTTAAATCTTTATTTTATTTCCATCCCACAATGAACAATCCCACATAAGAGGTTAAATTTAAAATATTGAGATCGTTCTAAATACATAATTATAAACCGTCTTGTCCTCCGTTCGTCAATAAGTAACCGGGACGTATTAACCAGTTAACAATATAAAGGCGGGCAATACAGCCGCCGTATTGTCTCTATATTACACAGGCCCGTTAACCTCTATACCATAATTTTGTAAAAACATTCAAATACATGTATTGCAGATGATTATGTTGTGACTATGTACACTGTAAAATCTCCAAACATAAATAAAAAAGTGAACTTTTGGTCATATAAATAGCGAGTAGAATCAGACGTCCATTGATGGTGTTGTATTACGTTCTTAACAAATACTACAGCACGTTTCCAAGCGTCATCAAATGGCCAAAACTCAAAAATCTGGAGAAAATTACTTTCGTATATTAAATTAAAACAACTTCCAACAGGAAGGTCCATGTCAAACAAAGTTCACAGTCTAATAAAATCACTCAAGAAATTTACAACACTTGAAATTTTCCCCAGGATGAAGAGTCTTTATAATCGAGACAATCTGCGGGATTTGTTCGTGAAAGTCCAGCTTGGCTACCGTGGTGGATGGGACCGTAAGGTGACGTCATCTGACCAGTGTGACTATTTGAAATGTTGGACATTGTCGTTGGATTTGACATCTGATTGGCTGTCATAACCGGAAGCTGCATGGGAGGAAGGTAATCCATGTTGCTATAGTAACCAGAGTGGGCGTAGTTCGGCGCGGAATAGGGCGGAGCTTGGTGGTGAGAGTTGGCCATTGGATAAGCTGATCGCTGCATACAACTCGAATTGTTCATCAGATCATTGACTGAGGGTATAGAGGCGGGACTCCAAATCGATGATGGACTGTTCACATTACCGTTAGAGGGACTGGTGACTATGGGAGATTTATAAACACTGTTCCCGGGGGATGAGCTCGGAGGTGGAGGGCTTTTCGATTTTTTGGGAGGCTGGCTTTGTTGTTGCCCTTGGCCCTTACTCTTGGCTTCCTGTGCTTTTTGCTGTTGTCTGCATTTTGCACGTCTGTTTTTAAACCATACCTGTTAAGATAAATAAATATATATTAGTTTATAATGAAGAAAACAAATAAGGAGTATTTTATTTGATATGTATCTTTTAAAAAAATATAAATGTTTATTGAATTGAATTTAATTGAATTTTATTTTAGCTTAGGCAATATTGCCTTTCGCTCAAAAAAAAAGAATACAGATATATAAAGGCCACATATAATCATTCGAAATAATGGCGCACTGACAAGTCCGTAGTGAAATTGTGACAAATGACCATCTATGAACAGCCATTATTCACAGCTGGCTAACTTGATTATTTTATCTCAAACACCCTTCACAGCAGCCATAAACACAATGTCAGAATTTGACTACATCAATTTGTTTATGAATGAATATGCGTTGATCTGATCTCTCGATAAAGGTTCACTGGCTGGCGGGGACACCCATTTCTCCCTCAGAGTTCCTATTTCTCTAATTGATTTTTCTTTTTTGCCCTTTTACTGTTCCACGAGTGCAATTTTTGTTAGATAGGCGAATGCTCAGTTTTTTCTTTGTAACAGAGATTTTTTTGTTATAAAGCACAGCGATGAAAACAGGCGGTAGTTAGACTCGGGTTGCACGTTGAGTTCCTCTATTGACAAACACGCCCGGACAATTGTTGTGTTGACAATAGATAATGGAGTCCGACATGTCATGGCGGATTGGCATAGTGGGCTTCATGGAATGACCACTTAGCTTATCAGCCCGCAGTGACTTATGCTCACAGTGTTACATAAAGTCTCAACTGACCAGTCCGGCGAATGACACGTGTGACCGACCATCCCTTATTGTACACTACCATTACAGCAATCTTTTAGCAAATATGTTTTTGTTTTTGCTCTTTCTTTGTGTATAGAATTCCTAGACTGCCATTCAGATCGCACTCACGTTGGTCTAATACTTAAAACGCTTGTCACTCAGATACATACGCTGTTACGTATGCGTATTATTACAAAGAATATGGACAAGGAAGAAAAGCTATTGTTGTATGTATGGTATAAGTGGGGTCCAAAATTACCTTTCTTATAATCACAACTGGCATTTTTAATGATTATAATAGCCAGGTATGTACGGAAAGTGCGAAAATATTCAACTAATACAGGAAATAGGTCAGTTCATCACAAAATATCTAGGGGATATTTGCTTACATTAACAGATAAGGGGCGGTAGACTAACTAACAAGGCAGACGTTACATGCCATATATGAAGCTATATATAGTACTGACTCATGCGTTCACTTATATACATTTATTCTCTTTCATAAACAGTTGACCAAAATGACGTCAATACTTTTCCAAACGTTATCATTCCAAGTTTGCATTACAATAAGACACAATTATATTAACTATTTTATATTAGAATTTGAAGCCTAAAAGGCATGTTAATAGCAAGATATTTGAATTTACCTGAACTCTCGATTCCGGAAGGTTGATTTTCAAAGCGACTTCCTCTCTCATGAATATATCTGGGTATCTTGTTTTTTGGAATAGGGCCTCCAGTACATCGAGTTGGGCCCGTGTGAATGTTGTCCTTTCTCGGCGCTGTTTTCTCGGGTTTGCTGAAACAGCAAAATGAAGACCTAAATGGAATGAAAATTAGACAACTCTGTTAAAGTATAATCAACAAATGGACAACGCACATGCAGTCAATATAAAATAGAAGAACTCTCTCCAATCTTATGATTACCCGTTGGACAAAACACTTATTATGATATTTAAATCGGATCAATGAAATGAAAATGGAATATAATGTACAATTGGACAATTTACTTATTGGGATTATAGAATTGGACAACCCTCTTAAAATACAACTAAAAACACACACATATATAGTTATAACTGATCGTAAAATTCGACGATTTCAAAGGATATTATTTATAAGTGGGGCAAGTCAACGATAGGATTGGCAACGCAATTTGAATTGCTAAAATTCCCTTAAAATTTTTTAGATCACAAAAATTAAAAAAAAAAACATCAGGAAAAGTCTAATAATAATGTACTTATATACAATATTTATGTTTTTAGAATTATATATTCAATAAATACATTTAAAGTAAATTAGAAGATCTAAACAAAAAATTAGTATTGTTTTTATTGACAGTTTTATTTTATAAATATTTGCATAAAACAATGACAATGTCTATAAGAGCATAGTTGTTCTGATGTGTATTTTAATTAATTTATTATTTGTGTTAAATGTGGGCAGTATCAACAACTGAGTACTCAATAAGTTCTTTTGTGACTAAGCTTCAATGCATTGATGTTAATGATGAAAATTAGACGTAATTCGATTTCTTTGACATGCTCGTTCATTATTTATTCCGCTCCATTCCCTTCCTTAAAATACATCATCGTAAAAAAACGAGAATAAAAAGGCGAACGGCGTTAGGTTACTTTCATTTCCGATCAGAATTTGGTGAGTTTGTTAATTCGTTAATTTGAAATCGCTTGTCGGTGATTTTCTTCTGAATAGACTGATTTACAATGCAGTGTCGTTTCCTCACGTTACGGCCAATATGTCGACTCTTGACTGATTATGATGGTGACTCTAACCAAACTCCTGCATTCCACCCTCAATTAATCTGCATTTAACCCGGAACCAGCTAACGTGACTCTCTACTCACCGTAGAATCAGGGAAATTAAAGTAGTCAAATGACACAACCAAATCTAATCAGGGTCTGGGCAACAAGAAATGCTTCAAATTATTCAATATCACTGTTTTTTTCTTCAATCTAGTCCAAGATATCATTGTATAAAAGAAGACGGGGTTAGAAATCAAAGTTTCGTCTGAGGGTTATGAACTGTCAAATATGGCAATTTTTGCGAATCTGTTTGAACGAAAGGAATATATCATCTGTCGTGCAATTTTGTCCTATATGTTCATCTAAAGAAACGGCTTTTACGTTATTGAATAAATTAGTTATCCAAATGAAGAAGTTTGGAACAATATCGTCTAGGAACTGTGAGTTTATTCTGTAATCAATAAGTCGTGATGAAACAGAAAGATGCGTGGCGACTCGAAGACACGGGCTATAAATGGCCAGCAGTCACAATGATCATAGTACAAAAGAGGTTTCAAACGGGAGTAGTATAGGGTCGTGCTTATTGTCGACAGAATATTATGTTTGCGTCTTCCTTGCTGATAAAAGACCAGGGAATATATTAATAAACAGTTCAAGCCAATGTGTGTGTGCTCACTAGCTGCAGTCCTTCAGAACCCGGGCTTTTGAAATGTAAAACTGAAGAAAGGGAATCGAGGAGAGAGGCTATTCTCCAAGTGTACTCGCTAGACTCATTAGCCAAATTAAAATTAGCATGGGTTCTTTGGAAGTCGCTTTGCTGTCTTTACGGAATTGCAATCACACGATGAGTTCTTTATTATGCTTTCATTTCATAAAACCATTTTACAAGACCACCATTACAAAGGCGAGAAGAATCACGCTCTTGTTTCAGAGTCCGTCATCAAGAAACGGGGTCTTTGGTTTTGTACAAGTTAAATGCTTAAAGCGAATGCAAAGAAATGCAATATGTAAGAGGTTTTGGAAATAAAATATAAAGAAGAAATGATGAAAGCTCTCTCAATTAAACCCTTAATTGAAATCATTTTCTATCTCTATATAGTCTGGGATACTCACATTTTTCTTGATTAAATTAAATAAGACACTAAAACTAATAAACTACAAGTGAGTAATGTTTTTTCTTGGGGCTTAAGCTATTGTATCAAATTGGGTAGCCCAGGGGTAGTGGACAAAAGGTGTGGCTCGCTGTAGGGGGGACAGGAAAGGGTGGGGAACAAGTCAATGCCAATCTAATGGAATAGTAAACATTGCACTTTTCTTGCCCTAGGGGGTCCACTATTCCCGCAGAGATGAAATTGATAAAGAAAGTGTATTGGAAAACTTGTCAAGACGTATACTCTTCGCATATAGTGTTATAATTAATCGAATTTTTCCATAACAATATCCTTACATGAATTTAAATTAAGATTTGACTGAAGGTGTTTTTTTTTTAATGTAAATTTCATGAATTTAACAAAGAGGAATATAAAAATAATACAGTTTCCAAAAATAATTTCATCTTAATTGCGCGTATGTAAAAAAACTGTTCATATCGATTGGAAATAATTTATTTTGAGCTTAATGTATTTAAAACAGAAACAAACCGTTGAAGATTTTACAATCTAATCTATTGATACAAAGAGACTCTAAATCGTTAACACCGGAAGATTCCGAAACATAATCCGCTTAGTGAGTTGGTATATCTTAAGTGTGTGAATACAAAAGTGGATAAAATAAGCTTGATGGGATATAAGATTAATGGGGATAAATTTAACGGAAGAAAATACTTTTGCTGACAATAATAATATAAATGGACAGGTGAATATTCTTACCTTGATATCCCATAGCGGGGTGAAGCATGTCAACGTTAGGAGCCGAAAGACTGATGCCGTTGACGGAGTAAGGTGAACCTTTGCTCGATGGCATCTGAGCAGAGACTGGTGGGGCATACGCCATACTGGCCATTCTCGGATCTTGGAGGTAATGGGAATCCACGGTGAATGTCAGGTAAGGATCCGAGGACCGAATAGTGAGTTAGTGTTGACGGAGTCTTAAGATTGCGTACACTGACAGGATCAGGGTCTGGACTGGACACGGACTGGTGGATGAATGGCGATCAGAACTCTACAACAAACAATTAAATACTCCAGACTTGACCACACACAGTTTCTATTTGAGTGGGTGATATTGAGATGATGGTGACGTTATGACTGAACCTCCATGCCGTGTGCTTTATATCACACCTCAACGGTTTGGTGACTTCACGCGAGTTCACTCGACCGTAGCGTCTGTCGACCAACCAGAACGCTACCACCATGTCCGGCGAGTTTCGCCATTGTTTTGACTTGCACCAATTTGTGGGAGTGACTGTCAACCCCGCCCCCTTTGTGGCAAAGACCGACGGGGCACCAATTTCCTTAAGAGTACCAATAAAACACTAAGGTTACTAAAAACATGAACAAGTCCTAATTGGTCTTACATATATGATTAGTTCGCAGCATGGTGTTTTGATACTTTGTTATTAAAACAAAAGTTAAAGGAAATAGAACGGATCGGAACAAAACACCCCTCTTAGACGTTTCCTTAATGCTAACTATCTTAACACCTGGATAAATGGATCAGGTGGTATAGAAATAGTTATTATAACTGCATGGTTTATACAATAACAAACATAACACCGAGAAAAGTTTATTTAGTAAGCAGTCTGTGAGTTTGAAGGATTGTCAAATTTATTTTGAAAGGTAAGTGTATTTTCGTAATATTGCCAAAAAGCAAAACAAAAATGTTTCTATAGCCATATTTCACCAATCATTTAAGTGTTGATGGTTAAGCGGAGTTAAAACAAGTCCAAATCGATGGGATACACTCCAACTGTCACGGACCTCTGCAGGGTCATGTAGACTGTAAGATAAACTTTACCCTTTGGCCAGGCTATGATAATACAATCTTAAGAGGGTCAAAGTGGTCAGTATGGTTGAGTTACGTAATGTTATTAGATGATATCAGACCTGCTTGCCGGGCCATATCTCCGGCCTGCTGCTTACATCCGGTGCTTATAGACATAACCCGGTTCAATACCTACTAGACAAAACTACAAATACCATTAGAGTGTTTTTGAATAGCGGACACACCGTCGGTCACTTATATTGGTAACTAAATACCTATCACGGGTCAGAAAAGGGCAGGGTAAATCAAGAGGTATTTCAGTGAAAACATTCCACACGGTTAAAGGGTTGAGGAGACAACAACGGGCAAACAAGGCGGAGGAATGACGCGTCACTGCCCTCTAGTGACATCACCCTGAACCACAGTTTGTTAAGTCAGGAATGTCCGAGCCATGCCTCACACCTATTATTTACACCAAACACTCCACTATTATGACCCGGCTATAACTTAAGATTAAGGGCGGGCAGATCACGTAACCTTCATCGAATCGCACCATATGATTGTAGCATTTTTCAATATGAGTGTTGTGTAATTTATTTTTACAGCTGATTTTAAACAAACCCAGTTGGGCGAATAATTGAGGCTTATATAGAAGCGTGCCAAAGATACCGGTATGTGTCAAAATTATACAGTATACGATCACAGGGGATGTTAGTTTGTGTTATTTTTTATTTTAATAATGTGATATCCCTATAATTATATAAAACAACTATTGGTATAAGATAAACGTCATCTACATACAATTGGTATTACATAAACTAAAATAATTGTATATTTTTAATAATATATTTTATGATTTATAATTTTATAACATTGACACTTGTCATATGGAAAATAATTAACCTATACGAATAACGAGTGACTTGACATGTGTAGCGGAGCGGTGTATAGAGTTTAAGCCGTGATAGGAAAATATTTATGCAAGCACCTGTCTTCAATAAGAATTTAATTGGTGAGAGAACCTATATATTTGCAATTGTTAAAATCGGTTAAATTAAATTAGTATTTTAATAAACACAGATTTATTAGGTTTTCAATATTTCAAAGCCGATAAAAGAATAACTATATTTCTACACTATCTACGACCGATAGAAAAAATGAAACAAAAATACAACATTTAAGAAAAACAGGAATTTAACAATAAATATATTGATTAATAAAAATTGTTTTGCTGATATGAGTTTTTCCTTGTTATAACTAAAGTTGACGAAACTAGCATAGATATGGTGCAGTCCATAGTAATCAGCCGATAGACCATCAATGGATAATGTTTGCAATTCCTTATTCGTGCTCTTGACATCTTTCCATCAAGAGGCTTGGCAAACACACGGTCATCTGAATGCATACAGGACCGCGCAAGATTATTATTTTAGGCGACCTTAGTTCGATGTAAGTTTTTACATTTATAACGATTAACCAAATCCCAGTATACATTTCTCCGGAGGCAAATAACAGTAGACATTAATATAGTCCGAATTGTATTTGGTGTGCGGCTCACAGGGCTAAGTGGTATATGCTACATTTAATTCAAAGCCCGACTTACGTGTGTAATGCGATTTATGAGGTGTGCAGAGGTAAGGCTCATAAAATTGTTAATCCTCCTCAACGATTCACAACCTTGAAGTAGGGCTATTTATTCACGCCATTTAAGCCATTCATAAAAATACCGGTACTTGTTAACGTGTCTAACAAATCTGAGAATTATCATACTTATGAATGAAAATTTTGATAGTTATAAATGAAATGGGAATATAATTGTTAACATTGACACTGACATTAAATTGTGAGTAGGATTAGGATTATGTCGTGTAGCTACTTCATTGCTTGTAAAAACAGTTTGTCTTGCCAGATAAAAATATATTATTTGGATTTTTTTAAAAATGAATTACTACCATAATCGGCTCGTATTTTTTGAAAAGTATATTTATATTCCAATATCAAACATTGCTTAAAATGTGTCATATCAGTAGCTCAAAGTTAATATTTTAATTTATACGTTAAAATAAAGATTGAAATGAAATAAAATGTTTTAAAATTATAACAGTTGTAAAGTATCTTTTTCTCCGTATTTCAATTGTTTGTTTACTTTAATTGACACGGGTGCTGTTCAATTAATCTTTGGTGTGACATTTATCCCAGCTTTTCCAAACAACTTGGTTAATGCTGGCAAACCCTACAAGAGCCGCATCTCTCAGTTTTCTCTGTTACCAATGCGAAGCAACAGCGACAATTTTATCACTGTCGGGGCTATGGGCGGAAATTAAATGCTTGATCTAATATTTCTAATCATTTAATTTGCGTTGTCCTTTCCTTCAAATTCATTTGCTAATGGCGCATCTAAACACGTGTTCTGTCAGGTTGTACTGTGGATAGACCGTGCTCTGTTGTACGTAGCTGTTTCCGCCGCGGGTCAGAAGCCACCGGTTAGTGATCAAGTAAAATGACAGATAGCAACATTATTCTGTATGTAATCAACTAGTCTCATCAGAGGAGATCTTAACAAGTGGACTGCGCGTTAACCAGCAGAACCCCTGCACAGCGACCGTATCTACAACACCTGCAACAACTCGTACGTTTCCGTGATATAGCATTGGCGGTAACAAAACAATTTGATAATTTTTAAATGAAATAAGATATAACATTTGTTAGGTTTCTCAAAGCAGTAACATTACAATATGCAAGATTGGCAAGGAGTGGAAAATAAAACTCCCTATGGAAATGAAAAATGTTGCACATTAAATATTTGTGAAACTCGTCTGGTTAATAGACACTCGCATTCTAAATGTATCTTGGAAGGTAGGCAAGGAATTGCAAAAAGTATATGAAAGATTACCAGTGTACGGTATGTGATATAAATGACGATGCTCTCTGCTGTGTTTAGCTCTTGACTAGGTTATTACTTGACTCAATGAGATTATCGGATTAGCTAAGAAGAGTCTAATAGTCCTTCGCTATATCTGTGAAATGCTAGTCATAATCCTATTGTTTGTCAGCAGAGAAAGTTGGGACGTTAAAAGATTCTGTCCCGCCTGAGAAATGCTCCTGGACAGGGAGAAGACGGATAAAAGGTTTGCTGAGGATCAATCCTGTTATGTTTGGGGACCGGGACAAGGGGACAACCACTCCACTGGGAGAACCTCCAGCTACACAGACTGCTTCCTAGCCAACACATCCTTAACAATCCCTCTGATTCAATTAGCAAGTTTTGTCTTGGATACATTAAAACCCCATAAAAAATCAACTCTCTAACGATACAAATTGGATAAAGAGAGCCGTCAATGAGATGCCTCTTACCGAAGCTTATCATAGATAAATACTGTTGACAAACTGAAAAGGGCATACAAAAGAGGGGTTGATAGAGCCCTGAGTGGGCATCGCCATCGAGTTGCAACATAGCGGAAAATGGGCAGAATTAGAGAGGGCTATTAAGGGATGATCGTGAATTATTAATCGAGGCTGCGCCGCCACAGTTGGGGCTTTCATCTACAATAACTTCTCTGCCCGGTAGCTCAAACGGCCATATCTCACCATTCACCGCATCATAATATTGCCAATCTCTTTTATTTTCCGTTTCTTGACAGCAGAAAAATCGTTTCCCTGAGTGGATTGAAAGTAAACGGGAGTCGCATGCTGTTTGAAATAGTATATACCTGCGCGGACACACGGAAGCCCGGGGTCCCCAAGGAGCCTTTATCGTCGATCCACCCGTGATATAAGAGTGCCCGGCTGTCATGTGAAATATGGGACAAGGAGAAAGGGTAGATATTTTATAAGGTGGTGTCCGGGAGGTAAAGAATGGGGGTGAGTTCTGTCTTGGCGTTGAAACGACACAGGAAGAATGACAAGAACCTGGGGTTCCGGTGGATCTGGACAGCCCGAGATCCATTTCTTCAAAATGCAATTTTAAAGTCACAATTTGAAAACAAGGGAGGTGAGGTGGGCGAGGCATGCAGACCGAAAAATGAAAGGAAATTCGTGTTATATAGGTACATATGTTCTTAAAAAAGGATATGTAACTTCTAACCGATTAATACATCCATCAAATAAAATAATGCCATACACCCTTTTCGATAAACACAAGGTTGATGCTTTTATTTTTTTTAATCTCAATATTTATCTTTTAAAAACTGATTATATAGCAATGTGTTAGTGAGATCTAAAAGATTCTGACATTTTTGTTTTGTCTTTTATTTTCTCCATAAAAGACGTGAGAAATCAGCTGCCCTTTACATAGTGTCTTGTCAGAAATCAGAAATTAATTCCGTAAATGTGAATCGTGGAGCTGGAGGGAGAGTTGCCGCCGGAATGACGGAGTATTGTTCTGTTTGCCACGACACAGCAAGGTCTCTAACGCTACAGCAGCCATTTCATTTATCCGAAACAGCACGCGAAGAAGCCAGGGAAAAACGGGCCACCCAATTAATTAAGAGTGATAAACGTATAGCGGAGAAGAGACGGGAGAGGAAGGGCGTAAAGGGGTGGTTAGAGCATCTCAACCGTATAACAGTTCTCAGGAAATTAGTATCGGAGCATATGGCAAGGATACAGTCGAGTAATAATTAAAACATTGATTCAACCGGGCGTTATGAAGTCATTTATATCCAGCTAAGCACTCAGGCTAAATCACTCCGAACTGTTATATAAATTAAAAATATTACAGACTTTTAATATCAATTAGTCTGTTAATACCTGTTGACCAGTGGACGACAGGAATATGCCCTTATCAAGTACATTCCATGATAGATCTGCAAACATTGCATGTGGTACATTGTAATTTTACGCTATTGTAAGAGCCAACAATTTAAATTGTTATATAGGAAGAGTATATAAAGCTAAACAAATTTAAACAATATTTAGTCATAAAATAATATTTAAAGTTAAATTCAACAAGCAAATTTTTTAAAACTAGAATCTGTTTCAGCTATTAAGTGTTATCCCAAAATGACGCAAATAGTGTTAACATTCTTTTCTAAAAAACACAAAAATTATTATAAAATGTACCCTGTCTAAAATGTTTAGGTTATTGATAAAAGATAAGTATATCAAATGAAATTCGCTTTTGGCTAGTTGGTTGTGACGAATTTATTTATATCGCGTTTGTTTAAAACTAAATGCTTAATTATCAGATGAATACAAATATTACACTAGAATAATGTTTTATATT
>JAVFBW010142819.1:0-12806 GCA_034783835.1 Mopalia ciliata | reverse complement strand
ATCTTGTTGCAAGCTATAAATTTTATTTTCATGAAGAATTCATTTATTCAGTTATATCCGATAGATACAAGCATTAAGGAAGATAAAATATAACACAGTTATTACTTGTATCATCACATTTTCAGATGTGTCATTTGATAGCTATGCTATAATGTCATTGTTGTTGTTGTACATTTTTGTAAACCATAGATTTTTTTAACTAATATAAAAATCTTTAAGGCATGTTCAAAACCACAATTTTAACTTCTTGTATGTCATTCAGTTGAACTCCTCCATCTTTAAACTTTACAACTCCCATTCTTGCTGCTTGTACCTTAAGTGACTTCGTATTATTTCTGTTCACTATACCCTTGCATGTGAGCTAAGACAGACATCACTGTGTGATTACACGATGATGTCGCCATGTGAGATCTGTGTGATGTCGTTGTGATAAATATGTGATGCTGGTGATATCACACTGGTGATATTAATATGACGTCACTGTGACATTATTATATGTAATGTCTGTGATATCACACTCATGAGAATAATATGACATCACTGTGACATAAAAACAACTAACTTCTGTGACATCACACATTTGAGAAAAAAATTACTTCACTGTGATATTGCCTCATGTCTTGACTGTCTTACATAAACATAATGAAAAGCTGAAAAAAAGCCAAGTAAAAACCACCCTGAGGTTGCCCGAGTCACATAAATCTTTAGACTCAACAATGCAAGGGGACTTGATTGTTTGTTTGTTTGATTGGGAATTTAACGTCGTACTCAAGGGTATTTCACTTATTAGACGAAGGGTTGTCCACTTCACACCGATCCTGTTTTAATTACGGTGGAAAACTGGGAGGAAACCTAATAACAAATCGGTCCATTTGTGTGACTCATTCATTTACCTTAGGGTCAACAGATGGACTCATTCCTGCGAACAGTACATCTTAGTAGAATTAGTAAGCGCATCCGCTAACCACTACGCCACTTCTGTGGGCACAAGGACTTGAACCTGTGGCCAAAGTGTATAGGTAGAATTTTCTGTACCGGAAATGTAAACTTGGCAAGCTTTGAAACCAGCAGACACCAAAAACACGGATAAAAAAGGAAAGCAACAAAATAAATTTAAAAATACAAATTCAGGACAATAATTTAAATACCAAGCATACCATTTGATTTCCATTCATATTTTGGTTTTGCCATGGTCCTCTGTGACGTGGAAAATTACTTTGGTTTCGTGGATGAAAATGATTCGGCGGAGGACCACGCCAACCGAATGGAGGGGGGCCCCGAGGTCTAAATTCTGGTACAAACTGTGGGGGTCGAGGGCCCACAGGGCAGCCCCAATTATCGTTCGCGGAGGGCCCCAAAAAATAAGGTGATGGACCGCCAGCCCCGAGGTTTCTCTCGGGCCCTGGAAAACGGGGCATCATTTGTCCCCTGGCGCCTCTCCCCCGTGGAAACATTCCTATTTGCGGTCTGTTTCTGTAGTCGGACATGTTCATCCGCAAATCTAATTAACAATCAAGTCGTCCAAACTTAACAATGCACTGTTTGTTTCAGTAATTTTCGCCACAACAAAATCAATTTTCTACCATGTGCTTTTATAGGTCAAGGCCGCAGGTCAGCGCGAAGTAAATGGCATACTGGAATTCCATTGGTTGAGGTGTTTGTCAAATGTATATGCTCAGCCAATCGATAATTTACGATTTTAATCAGTCACCTGGCCTGTTGTAACAGCGTCAGCAGACTGTTTACATCGAAAATGCCAGGTGGGTTACAGAAATTGATAATTATCTATATTAGTGGAAAGTCTTATATTTTTTTTATGATGTAAAGAAGCAGATAATTCATTTGAACTCAAATGCCTTCTGCTTTCTGACATTTCCCAGTAAACTGTGTCATAAATTGTAAACAAACCAACAATTTACATGGTAACTAAGCAATGTTGTTGTTGTAGCCTAGAATCCTTAAATAACTTAACCACGGCCTCACATGTATGTATGACAATTCGTATAAAACACTTTATACCTAGCTTAATGAATAGGGCTAATATCTCCGCCTATCTCAACCCGTGGTGAAGGGGTTGGAAATTGATCCTCCGCTATGGCCGGCCTCTCAAAACATTTAGGGCCTATCCGATTTTTCTTTCATTTGTTTTGGATAAAAAAATGACAATTATCAAACTCCTTCTTTCCTTTCTGACGTTTAAATAAGTTTTATTTGAGTTTCTCGTCCAAGTTGACACGTATAAGTTATCTACCTTTGCAATAATAAGATTGAAAACCATCAAAAAAGAAATATTGCAAGTAGGTAAAATACTAATCAACGGTTTCAGTGTATCTAGAAAAAATCAGAGAAAAATCAGAAAAAGTTTTTCTGAGGCCGGCCATAGCAATTTCCAACTTTTACCATGGGTTTAGATAGGCGGGATGTAGGGCTAAGACGGAGGAATTAGCCCTATTCATTGCATCTGCCATACACAAAAAACAAAAACAACAATAAAATAATATAAAAAAATAAACAAAAAAACGTTAACATTATTAAATTGTTTATATTACATTTCAGTCAATATGTTTCTATTTTTGATGTTGTTTACTGCTACAGCCTTATGGAAATTTGTGTTTGGGTAAAGAGCGTTGGATAAAACTGTTTAGACCACTTTATTTTCCCCACAGCATAGCTGAAATACAGCTGAATGTGGCGTTAAACACCAATCAATCAATCAAGCTAGATTTACCCCCAGTTGTCGACAACTTCCGATCATTGATCTTTTGAAATCATTTAACATTTGTTTTAAATTATTATTTTTCAGCGGTTTAGTACCAAAACAAGTTTGTCACAGTTCTAGTAATATTAAGTTTTAGAAAAAAAATAGCATACCAATGTATTCCTTGGAATTATTTACATTGATTATATTTTATTTTTGACAGGAAACAACTAACCCTGTATTCTATTGTTAATCACTTTACTTATTTTTCAGAAGACAAAAACAGTTTATTCCTGAGGTTTTGAGAAATAAATTTACCAGACTCAAAACTTAGACAACTTTGGGCTGTGCTTTCTTTTAGTCCCATGAAGTCATGTCAACAGGAATCCCCATCGACCAATTGGAGTAAAAAAAAAAAGGAAACAAATTAACACAATGTACATATGTTTCTCCCAATCCTTTATAGTTCAGTCGGTTCCAGCGCTAGCCAGTCCAGTGTTCGAATCCTTATTGAGCAAGCTAAATTTTCTTTCTCCAAAATAAACGTATATATATTGACCTGTATTGATTTCACTGTCGTCACTGCCTCTTTTTTTTTTAAGACTATTTTTGGCGAGGGTCGAAATATGTCTTGCATATAATGACCTCGTCAGTAGCCCCTGGTGGCGTAGTTTTTCGTTTTAAATCACCCTGTAGTTACTTCGACACATATTATTGATTATGCAGGAATGTTTATGGAGATCATATTTTTTAAGATAAAAAGCAATATTTTGTAAGATAAAAAGCATTATTTAAGTTAACTGATTTAAAACGGTTGTCTTTTAGCAATGACACTGTTTTAATCCAGATGCGGACAAAGATTGTGGCTAGAGTTGTGTTTTCCGCAGACCGAACATGCCTGGTCAATAGCACCTCATAACAAGGCTTACCGATAATAAAAACCGATAGCAAAATGAAACTAATCAGCAAACTGTTTGTAGCACTACGAGAAGTTGGAGTATGATCTCTGCAACACTTGTGACCAACTACTTCAGAAATAACATAATATCGAAGTATATTGTTATAAATCGTTGTGTATTTACATCGACAAAAATCATTGCAGGAAGGTTTATGGAGATATTTATGAAAGTTAATATTTTGTTGTTAATTTTAAAACCGTTATCTCCATACACATTCCTGACCATTTCAAAGATTTTGTGTCCATAACGTTTATCTTGCAAAATATTATCACCTTGAACATTTCTGCTTGTTTCAAATATTTGGGTTTAAACAGTAAACATCGCCACTAAGGGGTACTGACGAGGTCGTACAACAACGATCACACCGTTTCATTCAGCCAGAATAAAGAGCGCCGCTAATGTTTTGTGTTTTGTACCGAACCTGGCCAATACTACCTCATGGCGAGGTTAACCGATTTTAATTTATTGTTACCCTTTCATAGTTTTAAGCACTTAGGCCTTTAACGTAAGATCCCATTACCCATACTTTGTAAGATAAAAAAGGCGTTATTTAAATTAACTGTTTTAAAACCCCGGAGCAGTTGTAGAATTGGTCCGTCATTCTAAAAATGATATTTGAGTGTAAAAGATTGATGAATAAAACAGAACTAAAACTAAAAAATACTGTCAGTAAAAGGGTAACTAAGCGTAAGTCCGATCCCCCGAATCAATAAAAAAGAACGAATTTAGAAAAATAGGCTATGAATTAGCATGTTAATATCCTATTCACAGGTGACGGACCAATTCTACAATTAGACCGAAAACCGGGAGGAAGGGTAAATCGTAGCATGTTCAGTTCAGGAGTCGCACTCGCTACCATTGAGCCACGGCCGCGGGCCTGAGTTCACTTTGAAGAAAGACATGATCACCACATGTCCAGTTTTCGTGACATTGTCCAAATATATTTTGGAGTTAAACAGGCATAGGGTTTAGCAATACAGTTTGACTCAAACCGACAACACATAAAAATCCACGAAAAGGATGGATTAATCATAGCAAATAAATACACGTAATACATTGGATATTTACCATCAATGCATAAATCAACGGGAAAACGTAGCAAGCGTCGAACGAGGCTACCATGTTCCGGAACTGTCTGATGACTACACAGCTGCAACTGAACAGACGCCGTACATAGTTAGGCATTAGAAGTAAAAGTCGTAGTTTCGTAGTAATTAATAAAAAAAGTCACAACATTGAAACAGTTTTTACAGGAACTTATAACAGTCAAGGGAAACACTCGTCGACGTTTCTTTTGGATCTGCACTCAATTGGACATTAACACTGATCTGCACCAATTAACTGGGACATATATCTTTATAAAATGGGTCCATTCTACACTTATTCGCGGCCCTAGAAGAAAGTGACCGATTTTTAACAATATGACTTTGACGTGGAAAATTAAAGAATACGTAAATATTTCTAGCAGCAGCGACTGCTGGAATCATAAATCACAACAGTCCCTCAGCTGGAGTGTTTTGCTAAGTTTAGAAGTAGGGGGGGGCCCCGAAGTGGGAGTGGCAGTCGACTATCCTAGCCAACTATAGGCGAGGGTCCAGGGGCCGCCTAGGCCCCGGAAGCTCTGAAAGTGAAGGAGCTCGTAGACGTGATTTGAGCAATTTTAAGCAAGAAACTTTAGATTCACTATCATTATAAAAAATGATCTTAATTTGTGCAATTCCTGCCGAAATGTATGGAAAAAACTGTCCCAATAAAAAAAAAATTCCCGCCATTAGGTGTACATTTAATCATGACCATCCGGGTAATACAATGTACAAAAATAAGAAATATTTCATATTAATTGCATATGCATGTGTGGTTTTATTCGAATCTGAATCTTTCTGCTTTTCTGAGAAAAAAATCTGTTTAAAAAACATTCCTGACGTAGAGTGTCACAACTTGTCTTATAAAGGTTTAAACTATTTGCGCATTAACGGACAATTGTGAATAAATAAAGGCTTTTTGAATTTGTCACTTATTATAACATACATAAAACTGATTCTCCACTTCTTACTCTGCACTTCTTAATATGGTGGGAAAACCAGGGGGAAACCGCGGAAAAAAACTTCCCCGCGATAGCGAGTCTCCTCGTGTGCTTTCCTCATATACCTAAGCAGGTTGCAGATCACGGTAATTGGTTATAAATTGACCACGACGATTAACGGACCAAGGCAGTTCGGCTTTATCAAGGTTTTGACGAATTCGACCATTGTTCACAAGATGAAAGATAATTGAATACCAACTTATTTATTGAAGTCATCACCAGATGGCTATTTGTTTGTAGTCGTCTTTAGGTACAAATAGAACGCAAAACACCCCTGGTAACATTGCTTGTAATTTTGGTATAGTTTTATAGTATTTCGAAGCTGTGCTCATTTCAGGCGTGTACAATGCCATGACATCCACAATGTAATGTTGACTTTACTGGGTAGTTTTAATAGTAAGAAAATTCTTGTAAACGTGCACAGAGGACGGTTCGTAGCCGTGACTTCTACTTTGATGTATGATATATTGGCAGCTCGAACAATGTACTTCAAATCAAGAATGTTACGGATTGTGGTCAAATTGGCTACATTGCTGCGTTTTAAGAAACTAACAGGACACAGTTGTGAAGCATACGCTATATGCTTACGTTAAGCAGTATTGTAGGGAATTTCAGCCTCGAGTTAGAAGGCCAAACAGGTCAAATTTTCTCTTTACTCAGTTGTTAACTTGTTATTCAGGCTGGAAGAAAAAGTGGTCAACGAATACATCTATATATCATTCAAGAAATGATTCCAGGGGAGGGTTATAGAGTTACGAAATCGCGTTTTAATTCGATAATTTGGGGATAAGGGTCAGAATGAGCCCACGAATTCTGGGAGTCCACAAACCACACAAGGAAAAATTACGGTGTACTTGAGCAAGACAAACAAAATTAAATGCGTGTTTTACGTTAGCACAATGAGTAGGGCTAATTCCTCCGTCTTAGCCCTACGTCCTCCTATCTCAACCCATGGTGAAGGTTGGAAATTGATCCACCGCTATGGCCAGCCTCTCAAAACATATAGAGATAGAGAAATCACAATAATCAAACTCCTTCTTTCTTTTCTGCCGTTTAAATATAGTTTTATTTGAGTTTCTCGCCCGAGTTGACACGTATAAGTTATCTCTCTTTGCAATAATAATATTGAAAACCATCAAAAAAGAAATATTGCAAGTAGGTAAAATACTAAACAATGGTTTCAGTGTATCTAGAAAAAATCAGAGAAAAATCAAAATAGTTTTTTTGAGGCCGGCCATAGCGGCCTATCGATAATTAGCCCTATACATTGTGCTAGTTTTACGTGAACATGTGAATGGCAGTTTCGTGTGGAGGATAAAAAATTGTTCATGCAGAAGTAGCCCCAGAAGTAGCCCAATAACTGTTCTGTCTCGGTGCCCTGGGGGCGAATAATTCTCCTGGGATTGCTACCTGTTAATACCTTCGTCAAATTACATATGGCCTTATTTTAGCTTATTTCAGCGACCATGCCAAACGTTAAAAACACCCTGCTTAACGTATTATCATATTAGTTAAATATCGTCGATCACGACGTTAAACACCAATCAGAAAATCAAACACTTGATTAAAGTAAGCAATCTTCTAAGTGCTGTGTGACTAAGTCGCTGCAGTGTTTCTGTCTGAATTTATCACCAGTGGTTGAAAAACACTTTAATGCCCCACTTACAGATTTGAAACTGGCTGAAAAAAAATTCTTGATGTCCAATAGACTATTTCTTGAAAAAAGTAACGTTTGAAATTATTATTCATCTGAATATAAAAAATAACAAAATAAACTGTGTTCTATAGATATTGAAGCCACATCTGATGTTATCTCATGCTGTCCTTTGTGACCGACCTTTAAAGTCAGTGGCCTGATAAATAGCGCAACAATTAATCGTCACAATGACTTGATTTACACCTGAACATCGGCTGAGAAAGAACATCACGTTGATTAAATCTCTAATGGAGTGGCGGAGCTGCACGAAAGGTCATTCTAAACAATTTTATCAGCACCGTTAGGCGAAGTAGACAAGGGAGTGCTTATAAACGACATACCTTTGGCGAGAGCGGCAAAGAGTGTAAGTGACTATAATGAAACTCCACGAGGACCCTCCTTTCTTCTTAAGTTTCACTGCGGTCGAGAGGGCGATAGCTTGAAAATGATTAACAGTGAAATCTAATAGTTCGACATCTCCTGCCATTTCAAACTGAAGTATTTGCCACTTCAATTACTCTATCGAGTATGTATCCAGATAAATCATTCCGTATCATCTTGCCATGTAGCATATAGTCCAGAACATGTGTTTGAGTATGTCCTAACACGAATAATCGTTGTATATGTATAAATTTGAAAATGCGTAAAGTCGTCTTGCAAACCATATTTCCATTCATGGTGGGTGGCCCGCGGCCGTGGTATAATGGTAGCGAGTGCGCTTCCTAAGCTGAACCTGCTTCGATTTGCCGTTCACAGGATCGAGACCATCAGGTATATGAGCGAGTCACGTGTTGTGGCTCTGGCAATCGCGTGGGTGGTTTTTACGAGGTTTCATCCCGATTTTTCACCGTAATGAGGCAAGATGTTAAGTGGACAATCCGTCGTCATATTAGTGAAATACCTTTGAGAACGACGTTAAACCCCAATCAAAAAAAGAAATCCATTGCGCGTAAGTGACATTAGAGAAGTCCTATCGCAAAGCAAACTTGTTCAGTGAATATGCTCGTACGTATTAAGGGTACCATCGCAATGCTTCAACCGTAAGTACAATCAAATTGTAAAAGAGCCCACATACATTTGGGCGTAAAAAATTATATAGACCATGATCTGTCTTTTATGTGATCACTATTAAAAGATGGGATATTCAATACTATATTTGCAAGTATGTAGCAAATTGTACATAAAAACATTCTGTCGTCCATCTGTCCAGACCATCAGGTATATCAGTGAGTCACGAAGTGGCTCGGGCAATCGCGGGTTTGTATTTTGAGGTAACTCCCGGTTTGTAACATTAATTAGGCTAGAAGCAGTGTGAAGTGGACGTTCCCTCGTCATATTAGTGAAATCCCCTTGAGTACCAAATTAAACCCCAATCAACAACAAAAATCCATTCTGAGTAGCAACACTGATAACTGTGCTCTATTATAACTTCTCCATGCTATGAGATGACGGACACCGCTAGGTGTCAATTAATTGTGTGGTCGGCTGGCACACTGATAGAAATCCATAGAACGTTATTTGAAGTAAAGACTATGTTATTTATTAAGGTCGTTGTCATTTTCTAAGAATTGCATGCGATTTTTAAATGACATTTCTGGCAGAGATCACCCAAAGGTCTGCTGGAAACCAGAAATACGCCCCCCCCCCCACCACCCTCTCCCCACTACCTGAACTGTTTTTAACATATTTCGCTTTTGGTCACAATAAAGGACTATATAATATGCACAAATCACCGTGATATAAATGCTACGTAGCCAGTACATTAATTCCACAAGTGACACTAGATCATACTTATCTTAAAGTAAACTAGTTCTGTGAATGTGTTCGAATGTTAAGAGTGCTTTCGGAGTATTGTAACCCTAAAAACACTCAAAATGTAAAACAGCCCACAGAGACAGATCCTTGAAAATATATGTAGACCACAATTGTTCTTTTTAGTGATCACTATCCAAAGATGGGATATAAAATACTATATTTGCACGCGTGTGGTAAATTGGATACAAAAACATACTGGTCCTCGTTTTTCCACCGTAATAAGGCAAAGAACAGAGTGAAATGTACAATCCATCGTCATATAAGTGAAATACCCCTGAATATGACGTTAAACCCCCAATCCAGCAAACAAAATAACTCTGGCTACGATAAGCAAAACGCCAGATTGTAACCTACGTAAACCAATAGTATAACTTCTCACATCACTGTAACAAGAGCTATAATTCCAAGAGAACAGAATTAAAGTCACCAGGGAATGCTTCGCGGGCGAGTTCTGTCCCAATTTGTCCTATTAGACCATGGACTGAACAATTGCTGTCTTATTTGTATCCTAGGATAGGAGTTATATGCTCATATACTGCGTAATGTCACCAGCAATAAAAGTATAGGGGCGACATTTATGACGAAGACAGGCTAAGGGCAGGTTTTTTTTTTAGACTGGTGCATTGTTTTACCGACCAGACGCACATTGAAATCAAACCAAGATACAATATGAGCACTTATTCCTCCTAATGCAATTGTGCTCGATATCTGATGACCCTCACATGTTTTGTTCGTTTCCACCGGACAGTACACCGACTGGTTATTTGTTTCAACCGTCACCAATTTATTTATCTTTTTGATGTGTATTGGGTGCTACTGTTTGCAATAATTGTTCATAATATCAGATATAAATAAATTGAGGTTACGTTCACACCACAGCGTAGATGAAATACCGCAGAATGTGGCATAAAAAAATCAATCAATGAACAACGTCTTTTTTTAAAGCTGGGCTGTGAGAAATAGCGCGCAAGTTATTTAAAGATGTATTATCAGAGTGGGATTAGAAACCAATGTGAGAAATTATCCCAAGATATAAGAGACATCTACCGTGGTCAAATTGAATAAGGTAGTAGCAATGATGCTGCCGATCTTTTAGCGATTCGTATGTCTGAACGTTCCATCGTGTTCTAAATACATTTGCGCGTAGGAGCACTGGTGGAACTTAGCGGAATCGGATTTGTTCTATTATATATCACTGTTGTCTTTAAATAAACAAAAGCATAATACATTTATAGATTGGAGTGATCTTTTTCGCTCCGGGCTCTCGTTAAATAAGCTATACTAAACTTCGTTTCTTCGAGTTTACTGATAAACATATAACGCCTTGTTTATAGTAAAACACATTCAACAAATATAATTAGGCCTATGTTTCTACGTCACAGCGGTGTTGATACCTCAGTTTGTTTAAATATAGGACCCTTGGCTTAGTGGGAACGTGTGCACTTTCTTATCTTACTTCAATTTACTGTTCACAGGAGTCCGACTGTCCACTATCATGTATATGAGTGAGACATTAATGTGGCTGAAGCAATCGCTGGGTTGGTTTTTATGAGATTTCATCCTGATTTTCGGCCTCTGGCTAAGGGAAGTTTGTTTGAAGAGTAGCACTGCTGTATTTCCTTAGCAGAGGAGGAACAGTAATTTTCCAACATTTTGGAAACGCTTTACATCTAGTTTGTCCTAGCGTCAAGTATTGCTGGAATACACTACCGTCCTATAGAGGAAATATCCTTAGGCACGGCGTAAAACTCCAATCAATCAATCCTCTCGGTTTTCCACCATAATGAAGCAAGGGAATGTAAAGTGAACAATCTGTAGTAATATAAGTGAAACGCCCTTGAGTACGACGTCTAACCCCAATCAAACCAACAAACAAAATGTTTAAATATACAATCCTTTATATAAAAGCCATGATAAAAATGGGACCTTTGTTTGTTTGTCCATGTACATTGTTAGTGCTATCACTTTTCGTCAACGGCAGATGGAAGTCATTGACAAAATAGTAAAATAAAATTTAAGGATTAGAATAAAAATGTATTAGTTAGCATGATATAGATTATTAATAAAGGTTTTTATTCATAGTAGAATTTGCTTTTACTGATAATTTGGTTTTAAAACATCAAGTTGAATGATTCCTGGCGTAATATTTTGAGCAAAAGTATCTCCATCCATCGTATCAAGATGGTTAATTAACACTGGTTGCCGGGGTTGGGTAGTTTTAGACCTAATTTAGGACCATACGAAACTGCCAGGGCAATTTAATAACATTTGTGTCAATTTTATAACGTGTCCCTGGTTAAAATTTCCAGTAGTTGATCTGTTAATCGATATCCGAGTTTGCCCTCCCAGATTAATAATACGAGATGGCATACAGATTGGGTTTTTTAAACGTATCTCAGGAGAGAAATAAATTTCGCAGGTAGCCCATGTAGTTGTTGTACTGTGCGGGTCCAGTGATTTGTATTTGCCTCCCTCTGATCAAAATACTTCCGCTTTTGAAGTGAAAGCCCACCAGGAGTCTTTTATGAACATTTGCAATACAATTTAACAATCCTCCAAAGGATGGGTTATCTTGCACTCTAGGTAATTCTGCTTTACGTGTTGACCATTCTGTGTGCAGTTTGGGATGTACGTCTTCCTCGACAGTTCTGCGGTCTTAAATCAGATCCATGATGATATTATCGTAACTAAATAAAATGCGGGTAATATTCAAGTTTGCGACGTATAATGACTTAGGAGAATGTTCGATCTTTATGAGTCAATTCCATGTAAATCCCCAAAAGACCTATTTCAAACTATAATATTGCTTGACACTAGGTTTTGCTTAATCCCTGGGATCATTTTGAGGTAAAAAAAACACGACGTAAGCCTATTATAAAAAAAACGAATATAAGCTGGAATAATGTTATTATATTTGGCAATTCTGGAATACTTGGGATTTCTAGTATGTTAACTTAGTAAAGATCAAATAAAAACAAATTTTGAAACCTATTACAAATTCAATTAACATCGAACGAAAAAATAGAGAATATTTGTGGCGTATGTCTAACCGTGATTATTATAACATCAAATAACTTAGTTTATTCAACAGAATAAGCTTAAGTTAAAAAAAATGTATCCATCTTTTTTATCAAATTTAGTTAGAATCGATTTTGTCTTTCGGAAAACATTTGAGTAAATCTAGACCGGAGTGGCATATTGTACATATTTTATATTGTTATACCAATATTTTGTATTATATATGGCGTGGTAAGAAAAAAATACTTTTAAGTACATGATCCAAATCACCATCAATTACGATAATCTTTTACGTGACTTGTTGGTGTAAGGGCAGGATTTTAACGAGAATCACACCCGCTAAGATATGAAGGGAAGACTGGAGATGTGAAGGAGTATATATGTATATATATATATGTATAAAATTTTTTTTAGATTGATGTTAGGCACCTTTCATTTTCTGGGAATTTGCTTGATGATCAGTAGTAGAGGAAGAGCAGCTGAGTTAGTATTTATTAGTACATAATAAGGAACGTTTGTGCGTTACCATGTAGTAAA